>SNQJ01S0099611.1:0-13730 GCA_010110895.2 Picea sitchensis
CTTTGAACTTGAAAAAGTTTTTGGATGAAGCTGGCATGCTTTCCTTCTTGTTGGATCCTTAGTAATTTTGGGTCCCAGATTTTTTTTCAATGAGTGAACTCACAAGACCTTTTGATTTTTCAGAAATAGTTGGTTATCCTAATAATATACCTGAAGATGTTGTTGATAATGTGCTTGAATTTCATGAGGGTGGTGATGCTTGTGCTCATATCAAGGCCTTTGGGAAATTAATTGATGATTGGCATGATGCACCTATCCATGAGGATGCTCTTATGAGATTGTTTTCTTGGACTCTTTTAGAGGGTCAAGGAAGTGCTTGTGATTGGTTTCTTATTCATAAAGATAAATCAATCAAGACCATCCGAGACTTTCTGCATGACTTTTTGGAAAGATTTGGGGATGATCAGGATGAAATTTACAGTGAGTTGATTGATGATTTTATGGGAAAATGGAAGAGGAAAAATCTTTCAGATATAAAAACAATCAGTTCAGACATAGAGGTTGATACTCCACCAGATCCCATTAAGGAGCTTAATGAAATAACTCAGAACATGCAGCCTTCCCAGGAAGAACCATGTGAAACCATGAATGAACAATTTGTGGCCATAGAAGATCAATTGGAGGTCATAGAAGATAGTTCCATAGAAACTTATATTGAATATTCGGACCCCCATGAACTTGAGCTTGACAGTGAAAAATATGAAGAAGTTCATGAGGAAATTCCGGATGAATCCATGGATGAATCAGTCATCTATTTTGAGGAAGTGAAGGATCTTGAGTTGGAAAATGTTGAATATCTAGATGATTCAAGTTCCCACCCGCCTCCCGAGGAACCAGTCTTTTTGAACGCTGACTTTGAAAATCTTCTGATGGTTCCTGTAATATGTTCTTCTTCAGTTTCTCAACCAAAGGATAAGTTAATGCAGAATTATGTGGAAATGGAAGGCAATTTTGTGTGTTTGGGGGACTTAGATGTATGATTAGGAACACACATTAATAATAATTTCAAGCTTATAACTTTATTGCAACTTCATGGTGAATGTCTTTGATGTTTTATTGAGCAATTAAGTTGAACATTGAATATCTTATTGCTTTTGCTTATTGTGTTGTGAATCAAGAAGGGGTTGAGTATCCCACTTGGGGAGGCATCACCTTCTTTGATTCTTGAGTGTTTTTTGTGGTTGCCAGTGAAAGCGGTCCAATAGAGTAAGTGCTATTGGGGCATGCTTGGCTAATGTGTTGATCTTTGCCAGCTGAAAGCGTCCAATAGAGTAAGTGCTATTGGGGCATGTCAATGTGTTGATCTCACTTCTACATCTTGTTGTATCTTTGTATACTGTGTAAACATTGTAACACTTGTAATTCTTTTGTAAGTACTCATAATCTTTGGTTTGGGGCAGGTTTAACTTGTTCATATTTGTAAACTTTGTAATCACCCCTAAACTTTAGTTGGACCCCATTGCCCAACCTTAGGTAATCACTCAGTCTTAGTTGACTTAGGGAAAGGGTTGATTTTGCACTTAGATTAGACTTGCACTTTGCACTTGTCGCCTTTGCATCATATAGGCTAGTTTTCCTTTGGCCTTTAAACAATTATTAAAAACTAATTCCTAGAACCTAAACACTAAAATCAATCTAGTAACTAGGACTACCTCCTTTGGCTTCCCTAGAGGTGCCTAGAAGGAAGAGGTTCCAACAAGGTGATGCTGGTGGATCGAGAATCTAGGCATCGGTGGCCTCCAAGGACACATCAAGTGAGTCAAACTTTGCTCACAAGTAGCAAGTGTGTATTAGGGGATCTAACAAGATAAATAAAACACTCAAGGTACTTGATGGATAGGGAGGTCTCATCACGAGTCGGGCCATTATGAATTTAAGGAGCATGTAGTGGCATGACACTACCACCTATTTGGTCACCAAACTGTGGTAGTGGCTCTTGGTGGCATGGGCTAAGAGAAAGGGGGTCTCACGAGCCAACCTCTTCTCATCCACATGAAATGCTTGTGGATAACACTATCAACTCTAGTCACCAAGCCAAGATCAGTGTCCCTCAACTGTTCCCTTGAAGCAAGCAAAAGATCAAAAAAACAAAGCAGAGTAAAATGCAATGAATGGGCTAGGAACAATGGCATTTATGACAAGGTGCAACTGTCCCTCTACAAAGGCACCTACTTAGTAAGACTTCTTACATTCTGCTATTAGCCACAATTTCATGCCCAAACACTACCCCACACCACATACACTTATATGACCTCGGATTGGCTCTACCTAGGGAAACACCTCAGAAAGGAAGGAAGGGTCTAATAGGACACCCTAAGACCTTCCAAACCTAATTTGTCAAATTGCATAACGCTCTTGAGCATTTGTCTCAAGTTAAGGGGTTTGATGATGCACATGTTTGGGTAATTTATCTATTGGATGTGATTTGCATGCCATGATCCATGTGGACTTATGAACCCCTCAGAGGGCTTACTTGTTGTTCCTGCAGGACCTTACCCTGTGGATATGTACACGTGAGGGAATGATTAGGTCGGACCTTCATGAGGGCTTAAAGCCCATGGATGGACGATGAAACCAAACAGTAAGCAAGAAGACATTGAAGACTTGTAATGATCGCTGTTCTTTGAGGTAACTCCTGCGTGACCTAGACCAAGGGGGGATCTTGCTCTTCCATTACGGATGTTGGCCCTTAGTTGCTTAGGATGTCACGACTATGACCCCTCGGATGTCATCCAGTTAGGGTTTTGCTTGGAGGTATCTATGAGCCTAGTGACACATGTGAGCTTCATCTGGGGTCTTTGGAGGCCAAGCATTCTACATTTTAGGCTCCAATGTCTAATCTTTGGGGCCTCAACGTCACCCTAGTTGGCATGATTGTCACCTTGAGATGTTCCTAGATGCTAATTAATTTTATCTATGTCAAATTTGAATTTATTTGTAAATTGGCCGTCGGCCTTTATTTTGACCTTAAAATTGATTAAAGGTCACCGCTTTTGTATAAATAAAGTCACAGTACTTTCATTTTACATTATTGGAACTCTCACACAAGAGGGGAGGTCTGAAATTTGTGCCCTCTGGGTTATTGACCAAAATTGGTAAGTTATTTCTTTTGGAGTTCATATCTCTTTTGTACTAATGCTAGCTTAGGCTTGGGGAGCTTTGCTATTGATGTTTCTGCTTATTTTGGTGGTAACCTATAAACTAGGGTTTTTATGCTTGATTATTCTTGGTGAAGTAAGTAAATGGCAATTTACTATACACAAATATTTGTGGTCAATTTTACTTATTCATATTAAAGAGATTGGTGAAATTGCTTGGCTAAGAAACCCCGAAAGAGGAACATAATGTATTTCTTCCTTCTTGATCTTGCCACTTATTGTTAAGAACCTTTGTCTAGATTAGTTCTAGAGCCCCAAAGTGCTAGCACTTAGAAGTCCCTTTTCTCTAGAGTATTGTTGCATAAAATATATTTCAATAGTTCAAGGAAAGGAGGTTACACTAGGGCCTTAAAGTGCTACACTCTAGGCTAAATTTATCCTTGAGGCTTGGATCCTTGAAGACTTAAGTTGCTATTCTTCAAGGTTTCACCTCATTTATCTTTAGACAAATATAATTCTATTAAATCTCTAAATTATTTATATTAAGCACAAAGACCAGAATCAAAGTTGGCAGCACTTGTCTACTTTGATCTTGTGAAGGATTTCAAATCAAACAACTCTATATTGTTAATGTTTGCTTACTATTATAGTTCTTTGTATTTCAATAGATAACAACAACATAAGACAAGATCAATCGAGAAATACACAATCACAAGAGACAACATTTATCCTGGAAACCTCTAGGGGGAAGAAAACTCAAAGAAACTTCTTTTATTATAGATAGCCAATACAATGCCAAGAGATAACTAAACAAATACAGAAAATCCTCCCCAAGATATGCTCTCTGCAGTTCTGAAACTTTTCTCTCAAAATGAACAAGTGAGTGTATCTAAGTGAGGCTAGCCTCCTTATATATACAAAACTGGCACGCTGGACTGTTCCTCACCTGCAGGGTCAGACTTTCTTCTCTCCTCGGGTGGTTATAACCACCTTTAATATATTTCGGCTTCTTTAATATAATATAAATGACTTCTTTCTACCATACCACATTATGACCAACCAAGAAAAGGGGATTTGGTCCTTTATTAATAGCCAACATGATCAATCCACAAATGGCACTATCCAAATGAATAATATATCAAATAATAATAAGAATACACTTTATAATTACATTATTTTAACACATACTCTTTGAAGCTTCCACCAACTACTCAACCCTTAGCTTCTTTAGCTGTCCAACTAATTGTGTTGTTGTTGTTAAACACTTTGCTAGCTGTTTCATACTAACCTTGTAATTTGCTGCATACACTCAACCAACATTCACATGAACATACTCAGAATTTGTTTGTGATAATTATTACATAATCTACTTGACAAATGCTAAGTTTACATGATGTCTCCTTGCAATTCGGCACTAAATTCTGCTGTTGTTATAAACGCCATACAGCTTTCATCTTGATGCAGCAAATTTTCCTGCAAAATCCATATTAAACGTTAGCTAAATACTTTTAAACTGTTTGAGACATTTGATTACCAACTGGCCTAATAAATGCTATCATTTCCACCGCCTTTCTCGTGCAACTTAGAGAAATATTTCAGAGTTGTTGTATCATCTTGCTTGCTAGAACTGTCATTTAGCTTCACTTACATCAGATAGCATACATTTTAAAGGTTTATTGTTTCCTATTGAAGCTGCTATTATCATTTGTACTGGAACCTGCTTATGTATTTCCCTTGCTTCTTTGTTGTCTTGTTCCCTCGTGGGTGTGTACACTCCATCCATTACATTTGGTTTCCATCTCCTAACACACAAAAAACTCCTTTGACTTGGAGGACTGAGGAGGGGGATATCTCTCGCGATCCTTGCTTCCAGATCAGCCCCTTTAGGTCACTAGGGAATCTCCCTTGGGGTAATTTCAACATACTCCTAAATCGTAAATGGTTTCCTATTAAGGTGACAAGAATAGGTCACTCTTCTTATGCTTTCGAATCTTGCTCCCACTTGCCTTGGGATTTGGGTAAGTAATGCATTGGAAAGGATAAATGTGTACCAAAACGTACATAATCTTGTGATAAAAAACAAATAGTCTCACAGAGAACCTGCTTGAATAGAAAAATCAATGCTAATTAAACAACATTCTAATCAAGCATAAGAAATCATTATCGTTGGTTGGTACTAAGACAGACATATCTTGTGATAAAAGCAAATAGAATTGCAGAGAGCTAATTAAACAACATTTTAATCAAGCATAAGAAATCATTATCGTTGGTTGGTACTAAGACAGACATATCTTGTGATAAAAGCAAATAGAATTACAGAGAGCTGGTTGGAACCGAAAAAATCAACACTAGTAAAGACAAGATGAACAGTTTTGGGAGAATGAATGTGCATAGAGAAAGCAACAATGAATAGAAATAATGATGACAAACAACAATGGTCAAATGACAGAATAGACTAGGAAGGATAATGAAAAATTTGAATGACATTGGTGGATGGGATGGGATCGTGAAAAAATTGAATGAGATTGGCAGCAGTATGAACAGATTACTCTTGCTCTAATACCTCTTCAAGACAAAGAAAGATAATATGAATGTATAAACGTATGAAAATAAAGGAGATGGTTTACTACATGTAATTCTGATTTCTCCATTTTTTATACTGGCTATTAAGAGATGGTGTGTCCTTCTGACAACGATATTTAATTTAATAAAGTTATATAACATTGTAATGTACAGGCTTGAAGGAGAAGTAAAGCATACCCATGGGAAATGTATCTGATAAAACTTCTTACCAAAATCCCTCGAAAGTCCTTGTTGAACCCACCCACAAACACTCGTCATAAACCCTAACCTACATTTACTGTGTATGAGATCACATTAGCATTTACAAAATGAAACGCACATCCATCGGGACTACCCTTGCATTAGCATATTTTGCAAAGAATGATGGTTGTTATGTCCTGCTTGTTGCATGTTCGAAACTTAGTATCAGAATTTGTGGCATGCCCTCGATTTCGATATGTTTGGCAGGGAATGACCATTTATTAATTTTCTCTGATATGCACCTTTGAATATGTTTGTTGCCTTCTACCTATGTTAATTCCCTTCTATGATTACATGAATATACAGAATGTCTAAAACCTTCTATGCGAGAAATTAATAATACGTCAAGTAACAGATATGAATTCCACAAGTCATTGTTTCCCCGCCATCAATTACCATGCTTCGTTTATGCACACAACAAAGATATAACGCCATAATTCATTAACAGAGTTGAATTAAAAGGAATAATCCGATACCTTTTGCCACCGACGTTGGAGCCATAGTCCTTGCTAAAATTTTGCTCATATATCTAAAAGTAGAAAAAATTAAAGATTATTAGAGGAATCAAAACAAGAATTACGAAACTAAATTGGGCATGGTATATACTAAAAATTTGTAGACCTTTTCGTCGCTGAGGGCAGTCTCGATTTTCGTTTAGATGTTGCCTGCAAGGGCATCATTTGGCATTTGGCATTGTTAGTATTTATTGAGAAGACAAAAGCAGGTGGAAATAGCGGAGACGTCCAAGAATATATTAAAGAATATTACAAAGCTGGATTGCAACAGCCAAAGACATACATGGCTCATTGCTTTATTATTAAATCCCTGTGTATTTCTGCATTTCAGCAAATGCATTTTCCCTGTCAATAATCCTTTTGTTTCGTTTCATTCATTGTCCTCTGGACGTGGCCTAATCTATCAGGTGGCGCCTGCTTGCTTTTAAGCGCTCTAAAAAATTTTTGCAAATATTTTTTATTATTTGATGTGATGAATAGGAAAAAAGATTGTGTGATGTGAAAGGACAATCCATGTTATAAATGTGTGCATATGTAACAAAGTTGCTATCTCGTGTAATTTTATTAGCAAGTAAACATTTTATTAAGAGAGATGAGATTATATTTTATAACTATAAAAAGTTATTCTAGAACATCATATATATATATAAAGTTTCCTTAAAAGAGGTGAAGATTTAACCAGTAAATAGATTTATTTTGCAAACAATCAATCGGATCATTGTATGTTAAGACTTTTATTTCATAAATTAAAGCCCTCGAAAAGGACAAATATGTAATTGTCTCACTAGAGGTAAGCATGTGATGTTAGAGGTCGTAATTGAAATATAAAACATGCAAATGGCAAAGAGGACAAAGAAGAAGATATGCAAATGATTAAGAGGACAAAGAGGAGGGGTACTACTTAGCAAGAGGCAAGTTAAATGCAAAAAGGAATGAGATATGTGTTAATTGCAAAACTAATAAGATAAATGCAAAAAGAGAGTGAGAAATGTATTAGTGTAAATCTATTCCACTCAATTCTATATATCATGCATCAAGAGGGATTAAATCTTTTGAGATGCAAACTTTTCCTCAAGTTTTTTCAATATGTATATTTTACCTAAAGGGACATGATCCCTCTTAGGGCATCATAAATCTAGAGTTAAGATGGATCTATGCTAGTCCATGTTGAGTATGGAAGGAATTACACATCCCCTCGTACTGAGCAGCACACCATTGAAATAGTTTTAACCATAAGAATTTTTTTTACTTTCAATTGTGTTATGAACATAAATATACATAAATAGATATTCATAACATACACTACCTAATTAATAAATAATACTATTAATAATGAAAGGACATGTCTCAAAGGACATGACTATTATTATGGGCACCCCTGGTATATAAACGTAGTCCCTCATTCTCAATTGTAATCATCTATCTTATCATATATTATCTATTCATATTTTATACATTATTGTTGTTATCCCCGATTTCTAAGGATAACAAGGAGATCATGTCTCGAAGTCTACCTGGGTCCTAGGACATAGATGTACCGAGCAAGATTACCCTCGAAAATATCTCCGAGGGCTCCATCTTTCTTCTCTTTCATCGACTTGTCTCCACAAATAGTTGAAGAAGATCCATCACCGGGCTTGACCTCAGACAAAGAAGACTTTGCTCCATGAGGTAATTGGTCCAGTATCATGGCAGTTGGTATTTGATCATTATAACCTTTCGTGATATATGCATCAAACTCCATTTTTATTTCCGGACAACGGATTGATCTTACATTTACCGCTGACTGTGGTTGGGGGTATTGACATGGTACCCTAGCAAGTTTGTACCCATAGAAGCCTTTGGTTTGCCACCGGGGGAAATTTTGAAGGGCCATCGCCCCATCATATCATCACTCTTACATCTTATCTCCCACCCATCCCTCCCATTCCCTTTAGTCCGGGTCCTAACATTGTGGGATGATCCGCTTGCGGATTACACCTTATCTCGCGGGAAGAGGGGGCCAAAGGCCCAAGGTAAAAGCAAACTGCAAAAGATGCCATAAAAAATGAAACCTAGAGATGCTTCACTGTGGATCCCCGAAGGCAATAAAAGTTTCCTCTTAGCAAGAAATAAGAGGGACCCAAGAAAATAACAAAACAAACCTAGCCAAGAGGATGGGGGTCTCATCACGAAACCCATTATGTTCATGGTACCTAGGAGTATGATTATCACATTATCCTGTTACCACGTATGCTGAACTTTGGCTGCATGGCTAAGGGAAAGGGGGTCCCATCATGAGCTAACCTTTATCATCTCCTGTGAGTGCTTTTGTGGGTAACATTGTCATCACCGGTCACCACGCCAAGGCAAAGGTCATCTAGTTAGACCTTGAAATAAATAAGAAAGAGCACAATGAAAAGAAAGAATAAAGGCAATAAAGGGCTTGAAAGAATTGCATCCATGATCAGGTACAACTCGCCCTCTATAAAGGTACCCACAGGTAATACTGTGATAATTCCCTATCTTTTAATTCTTACCCATATGCCACATCCCTGACCAATAATTTCACCGTGTTAAATGGCTTGAATGGTATCCTCTGGAAACTTTCATTTTATGGATGCTGGCCCATTAGATTTTTTTCTTTTCTTTGGCTTTGTATAGTAGGTCATTGTAATGTCTTTGAGCTATTGGATGATATATCAAGGGTTTTATGCATGCATTTGATAAAATTCTATGATGAAATGTGATTGGCATTGCTATGATCCCTATGATCGATGAGCTCATGCAAAGTGTTTTGATGTACAGACCATACCTCACGGATGTGTGTACCAAGCTCACTCCAAGCATACCATGGGGAGATGATTAGTTTGGACTCCATAATGGTCTTTTACCGATGTTTCTCATGGGACTCCTATCGTAAGCGTAGGACAGGATGCTGATTTGATGAGCCTTTGCACACGAGAAGAAGAAGGATGTTCCACCTAACCACTTTTGGCTGGAGCTCCAGCCCAAGTTGGACTCCACTCTGCATGGGTCTTTTCCCTTTTGATGGCCAGGACGTCACCGAGGAGGCTTGGACTTCATCTTGAGCGTGTGGGTGCTTGATGGGATGACCTGCACGTGTGGAAGTTTGGAGGAGCCCTAAAAGGTCTAACGTCTCACCTGGATGTCGATTAGCCCTAGAAGGGGCTAACGTCTCCTTGGAGGGGCTTGACGTCCCACCTTTTGATCATTTATGTCATTTACTTAGAAGCAATGTAAAAATAGTATGATTTTGGTTATTAGCCTTGTCGACTATTTTTAATGACCTAATTTTAAATTAAAGGTCAAGTGAGATGTTATATATTGAGGATGTTCTTCCTCATTTGAACATAACACAAACAACACACACTTCTGAGGTCTGATTTTGTGCCCTTATTGGGTATTTGGTCTCTAAAAGTGAGGTGCAATTTTGTTGGATGGGATGTGAGGCTTTTCTTGGCATATTTTTCCATTTCTCTTGAGGAAGGTTTACAACTAGGTTTGGTACATGCCTTCATGATATGTAAGTGTTTTCTTGCAAACTCTTGATTGAATGGTTGTAGGTTGGTATTCTTTCATTTGCTTATAAATTTGTTGATTTTAAACTCCTAGGGTTTGATAAGCACACAAGTAGGTCCTGTCATATGTCCCCTTAGAGAGAAATATTCAGCCCATTTGAAGGAAAGATAGAGCTCACTCTTGCTACACCTTATCTAACTTCTTCCCAAGATAGTTCCTGACTTTAAAGGCTGTGCTGAGGGTGACGCCCCCAGGCCTAGGTTATCTGGCTAACTTGTGGGTCATTCATCTTTAGGGTTCTTTAGTGATAGAGCCTTGAAGTTCTTACAACACCTCCTTCACAAACTCTCTTGTTTTTAACCCCTCTTCTGAAGCTAGCCATTTGCCAAGTTTGACCTAAAGAAGGAGTGAGAAAGATCACGAGGCCTTGCTTTAGAAACAACGGAGTGAGCCTCTTTCCCTCTAGGGAATTTTGATTCTGTGGCCCCTGCAGCACTCTAGAACCCTTCCCTCTTGTCTTTAGCCTATTATCCCTTCAACCTTATGTCCTCTTCTTAAATGACTCCATATAATCTTAGGCACTGATGTTAGGCACACAATGTTGAGGTCTTAGTGTCCAAAACAAACTCTTAAAACATTAATTCTTGAAACCCTAACTAACAACCAATCCTAATTAGGGTCGACGCCACAGCCACATTCCCCATCTTGACGCTAAAGAAATTTGGATAATAAGCAATTAGATGATGATTATGGGCATTTATTGAGTAAATGGTTGATTGGATATGTTGTTTGTTGCATCATCTCAGTAGCTATTGGTGAATTGATATTCTCACATTGTTATATTAACAAAACGTTGAAGTCATTAATATCTATTGTTTCATTGCTTATACATTATTGTCAGATAGTCATATGAAGTACCTAACCCTTTGAGTTATAGCTCCCATATATATACATTGTATTGCTCTTGTCCTGTTCCGAAAGCAGGTGTTTTCACTTGGGCATACACTTCATTTATTGGTTGATTAGTCGGACTTTTTGACCTTGGTGGTAAACTATGAAGGGGAAACTTTGTCTCTGATTCTTACTCAGCCTCTTCAAAACCCTCTGTGTCATGAGGGACGCCTCCCTTGGGCTAACCTCCTAAATGTAAAGAACCTCCCTACTGAGGTGACATTGGGTGGGAAGGTTCTTGTTACCGGGCCTAGTCTTTATCCTTCACAGCTTTTCTTGATCTAGCTACAAACTATGCGATAACATTTTGGCGCCGTTGTCGGGGAACACTGAGTCAATTCTCCTCAAATGACAAACCTTTTCGGTAAGCCTTGCCTTAGAACACTATCTTACAAGCTTACATGGCGACTCCACTAGGGTGTTTTTCCTTTTATTTGATGATTTCAAGTGAATCATCTGGCGACTCCACAAATAGCAAATGACGACTCATAGTGGGCGTCAGTATATACTTTCATCTACTACTATGACCTCCACAAATCCTGTCACCTCTGTAAGTTCTCCCAAATGGTCTCATAAAGAACTCTTTGGTCCTTTAAGCTTACCTAACACCCAAGGGGGGTTACATGATCTACCCAAGAAGGTCGAGTCCTGGATACCTAAGTTTTCAGGGGAGGATGGATCCTATGGCAACTCTCATTGGAACGACTTCTGTGATGCATTCCAGTTTCACCAATCTGGACAAGAACACCCCAATGTCTTTTTAAGGCTCTTTGTGAGCTCACTCACCGGAAGTGCCAGAAGATGGGTCAACAAACTCTCGAAGGGAAGCATCAAAACCCTTGAAGATCTTGAACAAGCCTTCAAGAAAGATTGGTGTGAAAAAAAAAGCATGGATTCCCTTTACTCTCAATATACTGATGTTTGCAAAGCCTCTAGCGAGGGCATTAGGAATTTCAATGATAGGTTCAACCTTCTCCTAAAAAAGATCAGACCGAGTTTCTCAGAAGAAGTTTTCCTCCAACACTACTTGAACTCGTTGGAAGGAGTTTTGCAGTTCACTCTCAAAGATCGGTCACCCTCGACTCTAGAAGAAGCACAAGATTTCGCTTGTCAGATTGAGAAGAATCTGGAATTCGAAGACTACATCCATCAAGTCAATCTCTCATACAATAATGACCCTTTGGAATCTAGTCACGAGGATATCACCGAAGCTAAGCCCAATTTCCCATAAATTCTGGAGGTAAAACTCATGCCTCCCAAAAGGAAATGGAGCACAGCTTTCTCAAACATCAGCAACATCTCAAACGTCTCAAGATAGTGTGAACCATTCGAGGATTTGGGTATGGCCACTCATAAAAAACCTAACTTTGAATATTCCTTGTTTGTCGTGAACACACCAATATGGGAAAATGAAGACATGAGTGAAACCAACAGGTCTGAAGAACCTCGGGTACATAATGGAAACAACTTAGACACTAGTATGTCCTGTATCTTGAAAAGGGTTGAAAGAATTCACAAAATCGTTCATTTTTTGACAAAGCAAGACCCAGATGACCAATTATCTTTTTAGGGGACTCCCACACTATTACAAACCGGTCAGTTTGAGCAAGATTAGCAAACACTCTCTTTATCATTAATAGATGATCTTGGGCCTAGTGATTACAAATCAATGGATCCATACTTGTTTCAAGATGGCCCCAATTTTCCCTTGACAAAAGAAGACACGGATTGGGTTGATTATCCCGACGATGCCTCTAATATCTTTGAAGATTCGGATGAGGATGGTTTTCCAGTACAGAGAGTAAGTAATTTCATTGAGTGGAACGAAGATGTTTTCAAAGACATAGAAGTTCCAAGCACCATCATTGTGGATGAAAACCCTTGGTGTTTTCAATGCAGTGAAGCACATTGGGAACATGAGTGCCCTTACAGTAGTGGTGGCCATCAACAAGTAAACAATATAGACTACTTCATAGAAGGCCCTCAAATAAATATCACCGCTGAAGAGCATCAAGAGGCCATTAAAGAAGCAGCCAGGTCAGCCAGGATGGCGGTAATAAACAAACTAGACCAGGAATCAAAAGAAAAGCTAAAGAAATGAGAGTTCCAGGTGTATAGAAGAAAGAAGTTGGACCAACCTTCCACCGACCAAACAAAAAACCCACCCGTGGATGTAATCTTTCCTGAAACATCCAGTACTGAAAGGGTTAACCTGAATTTTGACCTTGAAGGAGCACTATCCAAGATGTTTGTAACCATCCCTTTGAGAGAAGTCATCAAGGTAGCATCTATCAAAGAGCGATTTGAAATTTTTTTCCAAGGATCAGATGGACCATTGAAAGATGGAACTATTGGTCGTATCCAAAATGTACCTGTAACTACAAATTATATGCAAAATCCCAGTGATTCCATCAAAGATGACAAAGCACGTGACAAAACCGGGTCGTTTCCTCATAAATATTCTCCGGAAGATACGCCTTTTCCAAAGGAGGAAAATCCGAATTAGATTAACTGACCCAAGAGAGAAGAATACCAACAACTCATGGACGAGCTCAAAGCTCAGGAATCAAAGACTGCGAAAATACTAAAGAAGGTGGAAGATGATGTACGGATCCGTCCTTCGCAGCAGGAAAACTTTATAGCAGAATCCCACCCACCTCCCTCTACACAATACACCGGGGTTATTCAAGGAACGACCAATTTCAGAGTCAAAGAGTACAAGGAGGGAGACGTGGTTTGGATGTGGGATGCCAATAAAGGGAAGCCTACTAATATCAAAGGAAACAATCATTTTTGGCTTGGACCTTTTAAGGTCGGAAGA
>SNQJ01S0099611.1:33910-44736 GCA_010110895.2 Picea sitchensis
GAAAGGGCCTTTGGTTGGCACCCTATATTCACTCCTGGAACTGTAAACTCTCTTTTATAAGACCGAAATTGAGACATCACCTAAATTTCCCCCGAGTTTTTCTTACCTTTCTGTTCCTCTATGACTGTCGCTGTAACAAGACAGCCTAATATTGAACCTGGACTATCAGATCAAACACATATTGCCTTAAATATTTTTGATACTATTCTTAAAACAACCACTACCCGGGCTGAGCTCGAACGTTCATGGGCAACAATTGAAAGGGATATAAACATCCAGGAACAGTTGGAAGCTAGACAACCCCAACCCAAAAATTATCCCTAGCTTCCCTTACCGAAGGTCGACGTTTCCTTCTTCTCTACCTCTTATTCACTTTCGAATGCCTAGACACTGTACTTCTAAGCCTTAAGTGCAGACTCTGGAACAACAATATGTAAGTGTTTTTCCTGCAAAACTTCTTGATTGAATGGTTGTAGGTTAGTATTCTTGCATTAACTTATAAATTTGTTGATTTTAAAACCCTAAGTGACAAGCACACAAGTAGGTCCTTCTCATATGTCCCCTTGGAGAGAAATATTCAGCCATTGAAGGAGGAAGATAGAGCCTAGCCTTTGCTACACTCATCTAACTTCTTCCCTTAAGCTACTTCTTGATTTTAAAGGTTAAAAGGAGGGTGACATCCTAGGCCTAGGTCATCTACACCTAGGGCCGTCCATCTTTTGAGGTTTTAGTGATAGAGCCTTGTCTTTACAACACTCTCCCTCGTTAAATCCTCTTGTTTTAACCCTCTTCTTATGCTAGCCGTTTGTCAAGTTTGACCTAAAGAAGGAGGAAAGAGCACGAGGCCTTGCTTAAGCAACACCAGAGTGAGCCTCTTTCCCCTAGGGTTTTGATTCTAGAGCCCTGCCATTGCAGCACTCTAGAACCCTTCCCTCTTGTCTTTAGCCTATTATCCCTTCAACCTTGCGTCCTCTTCTTAAATGACTCCATATACCCTTAGGCACTGATCTTAGGCACACAATGTTGAGGTCTTAGTGTCCAAAACAAACTCTTAAACTTTAATTCTTGAAACCCTAACTAACAAACTAACCCTAATTAGGCTGACGTCACAGTTGGTTATCTCATCTTGACGCAACAAATGTTGATAATAAGCAATTAGATGATGACTATGGGAATTTATTGAGTAAATGGTTGATTGGATATGTTGTTTGCTGCATCATCTCAATAGTTATTGGTGAATTGATATTCTCACATTGCTATATTGACAAAACGTTGAAGTCATTAATATATGTTGTTTCATTGCTTATCTATTATTGTCAGATAGTCATATGAAGTACTAACCCTTTGAGTTATAGCCTGCATATATATACATTGTATTGCTCTTGTCTTGTTCCGAGCAGGTGTTTTCAGTTGGGCATACACTTCATTTATTGGCTGATTAGTCAGACTTTCTGACCTTGGTGGTAACCTGTGAGGGGGAAACTTTGCCTTGATTCTTATACTTCAGCCTCTTCAAAACCCCAGGTTGTCAAGGACGTCTCCCTTGGGTTAACCTCCCTAAATAGAAAGAACCTCCCCATTGAGGTGACATTGGGTGGGGAAGGTTCCTGTTACGCCAGTTTGGCCTTTATCCTTTAGACTTTCTTGATCTAGCTACAAACTGTGCGATAACAATTCCTACATGGATTACTTTGCTATATTCCAAGTATTTTGGATAATTCTTGTGTGAGCGAACTTTGATCATCTCATTTGATATTAGAGATTTGTTTTTATGATCCTGGCCTTTGGCTACTCTCTTGGTAGACCTTGTCTGATCTAGCTTTTAGCCAACCCCATCATTTCAGAGTTTCTCCGACCCCAAGGTCTTTGACTATAACTGGCCCTTGGCCATCTACATTTCAAAAATTCTAGTTCACCCAAAAAAAAAATAGAAAGAAAAAAATATCATTTCATTGTGATATAAAAAAAATACATAAGAAGAAATATTAAGTACATAAAAAAGAAAAAAATACTTGAAGAAAAAAAGATTTGAAAAGATCCATATTAAAAAGATTAAGCTGTACTCTCCCTGCCATTACCATACCATCCACCTAACCGTTGTGTTTTGCAATTTTCAGTTGTCTGTACGAAAAATTAAAAAGGTGCAGCAATTACCAGAGTCCGGTGCAGAGATTACCAGAGTCCCATCCGCACAGAATCCATAGCTTCCATATTTTCTTGCTGTGCAAATCGTACCATAGCCACCATATTCAACAGTCAATCATCTGTATAACAGTCCTTTCCATCCGCCATTTATGCCGCATGTCTCTATCTGTCGTATAGACATCGTTAGTCGTACAACCACCCGTATGCCATCCAGTCTCCGTACAACCGTACACTGCTCAGCTATCGTATGCATCATCAACATCTTCTTCATTTTCCATACAATTGTCGATTAAAAAATGGTCATGTGATATATTTTTCCATACCACACTCAATTAAAAAAATAAAATAAAATTAAAGGTAGGTCGTGCTCATTCCGTACGATCGTGTGGGCTCAATTAAAAAAAAATAATAATTAAAGATAGGTCATACTCATTCCGTACAGTCGTGTGGGTTCAAGGATTAACAAAGATCGATAAGATGAAGATTATTGCTATATATTATTAAATATATGCAGAAGTTTCAGGGTGATATATATATATGTGTGTGTGTGTGTGTAAAAATTACCTTTTTTATTAAAGTCCACAAAGATTACCTTTTTATTAAATTCCACAAAAGATCACATATTCATGTTATATATACTTAAGTGGATTTTATTAAAGACGTATAAAAAATAAAATATTGGAAGGTATATTTAAAAGTGAAAAAGTTTACATTTTAATAGAGTATTAAGTTGTTTATAAAATATCAAAGTTGGAAGAATAAAGGATATTCCAGGAAGTTTAAAGGAGAATTTAGAAGATTAAAAGAAGATTAAAGTGGGAAAGAAAAGTTTTATTAAAAGAAAAAAAAAGGTATTTTATATAAGATATTTATTTATAAAGTGAAGTGAAGCTTTAAAAATGAATTTTTTTTAAAGGATTGAAGAAACATTTAAAAAATCATTTATTATGGAAGGATATCAAGATAATTCAGAAATACAATTACGAATATTGGAAGGAGAACTAGGACATTATAAAGCGAGCAATAAAAAATTACAGTGTGAAATTGAGAAGGAAAAATATTTTAATGGGTTAACACAGAAAGATAATCGCTACTTCAAAGAGCGTATTCGGGAACTCATTGCACAAAATGAAGAACTAAATATCGAAAGACAAAAAATGGACCAAGACTTATTAGAATGAGATGAAGAAATATTACGATTAAAAAATCATAATCAAAATTTACTAGTTAAAATCAGAAAGTTAAAAGACAAGAAGCAAGATCTCGTGAAGAAATTATCAGGAAATGATGAAGAAACTTCTCGTTTGAAGAACCTTAATAAGAAGTTAATAGAACAAATTAAAAGCTTAAAGGATGAAAGAAGGGAGAATCTAGAATAAAAAAATAAAGATGACAAGTCAGAAGATAAAGAAGAACTTTTACGATTAAGACGACATAATCAAGATTTATTAACTGTGCTCCAGTTAGAAAGCTAAAACATGATAATAATTATTTACAAGAAGAGCTAGATTGTAAAACATCATTAATCGACAAAGGAAACAATGGCCAGTCCAATAGAGAATTTATCTGACATTCAAATCTCGGCAGTAGAAAAAGGAACCAATACAAGTCAAATGATGGTCATATTCAAAAGAATGCTTTCGTGGACAGATCACTACAAACATCAAAGAATATGATTCCAAGGAAATTTCACAAGAGATTAGGATGCCTTATCATCATCAAATCTAAAGAGTCATTATGACCAGCGACTAGGAGAAGAGGAAAATAAACAATGTTCTTCTTACCAGCAAATAATGTTAGCCTATGGCTTTACCTTTGCAATCCTCTAAGTCTAAATTGTCACCTATATTTTGTATTATTCATTTAGGATATTAGTAATATATCCTCAGATGATGACTAATGAATTTGGATTAAGTTGCCTAGCCTGATCATCATGTGATTTTAGGATCTAGAACAGAGTAATCTCTCTATGAGAATTGGCATCACCCATTGTACTATAAATATGTAACATTGGAGTGAATAATTAATTGTGTTGTCTAGTGAGCCTTTTCCACCGTATTTATTTGTTCTTGTCTATATTTTATCAATTGGTATCCAAAGCTTAGGTAACATATGGATTAAAACAAGTTCTCGTGGTCATATCCTCAAGTGATGACTAATGATTTAGTTAAGATTGCCTAGCCTAGTCATCATGCATGATTTTAGGATCTAGAGCAAATCTCTCTATGAGGTGGCATCACCCATTGTACTATAAATATGTAACATTGGAGTGAATAATTAATTGTGTTGTCTAGTGAGCCTTTTCCGCCATGTTGTTGTTCTTGTCTATATTTTATCAATTGGTATCAAAGCTTAGGCAACATATGGATTAAAACAAGTTCTCGTGGTCTTATGGATGCAATGTGAGATATAATCGGAGCATTGGTCTAATGGAGAATTGTTTGGCTTTGGATACTCTTCATTTTTACTTCAGGTAGTCTTATTGATTTACCACATTTATTACTATGGTTGGGGTATTGTTTGAATTCTAGATGAAAGTGCTCTTTTATCCTACCATAAATCAAAGTTGGGTTTTGCATCTATCATGATTTTGCTGTGAGCCGTCTTTGTGAGTTTTATATGTTGAGCAGCGTGATTTTCCTTCAATGGTTGAATCCCATGGAGATGATCCTTGAGTATTCATCGGACTACATATCCGGTTGTGCAAATATGGATCAACGCCTTATTAGTTATCTGCAGGTCTAATTGATATTATGCACTTATTTCTGTGTAAAGAGGACGCGTAAATTTTGTTGCTCGAAAAGGCCATGGTATTTGAATAAGGAAATTTGTGAGGATAGTTGATGTTGTGCTAAAACACTTAATTAGAGTAAAACATAAGACATAGGGTCAACAACCCTTATTTTACCCCTTTATACAAATAATAATATTTAATTTCACTTTTGCATATTAGAAACCCTAAAATAAGATGATGTCACCCCTTTAAGGAGATGTTTTTGCACCTGGAGCAAGTCGTTGGAGTTGGGGAAGCATGGCTAGGCCTCCAAAGGCTACTTGTCATTCATCCAAGACCCTTCTTCATGATTCAAATCCTTCTTCATTCAAAACTTTCCATGTTTCAATGAGCAATACCTCCATTACCACAAACCCTAGCCCTAGGTGACGTCAAGTCTCAAGAAGTGACGTTTTTCCCCTCCTAGGAAAATCGTTTGGCATGTTAGGGCTAGGTCATGTATTCCAAGGTGTCTTCTAGGCCTCCAAAGGAAAGTCACCATGATCTAGCATGTGGGTCCTTGGCATCCAACATGCGGGATTCAAGCCCCATAGAAGCCCAAGCTAGTCTTGTTCCTCCAAATTTTTCCGCTAAACAAGGTCCTGTAAAAAAAACAGGTACGCCCTCTAAGGATATCAAGTCAAAATATCATGGCATGTGAAAACCACATCTAATGAACAAGGCACCTAAACATGTGCTTCAAAACTACCTCACCAAATTAAGCAAATGCTCCAAGACCCTATACAATCGACCAAGTTTAGGTATGGGAGGGGCATCATAAAAGTCCTATTTGGTAGACCAAAACCCTCAAGTAGGGGATGTCCCTTCAAGGTAATATAGTGGACAATGAGCTGGATCGGGGTTTAGACTTCATAGGTCAATGTGTTTCATGACATACAAGGGCTCGTATTATCTCATTTATGGGTGACGTTGTAGGGGGTGTGTTGCACCTTCTTCCTCGATGCAACCTTTTTTCCAAGCCCATTTATTTCCTTTTATTATTTTAGGATGTTTCTAGGTTGAAGCCAAGGTGGGCCTTCTATCTAAGCATTAAAAATTGTGGCCACCTTGTCTCTACCCTGGTCACATCATGCTTCCCCAAGTTGGAAACATGTGTGGGGCTTCTACCTAAGCTATAAAAATAGTGCCCACATATGCTCCTCCTTGGTTGGAATTTTGTTATTAGTCATTCTTTTACAGGTCCCATTAGTTTTTTATGAGAGAAATTCATTTTCCTCGGGATCCCTGGGAGAGCATATAGAAGGTTGATATTTTAGGCTCTTATATTTTTCCAACAACCATCCCCCTGGGCCTTTAGCCCCTTCTTCCCATGAAATGAGTTACATGCCCTTCTTGAGTCACTAAAGTCAAAGGGTCTAGAAGAGTGCAATATGATGGGAGTGTAATGAGTGGAAAGTGGTAAGTATGGTCGAGAATGGTATGATAACCTATCATGGGACCCCCAATTGCAACCCTTCCCCAAAAGTTGGCCACTTACTAGGAAATATATGACACTCACCAAGGTGAAACAAGGTCAAATGCATAATGTCCAAGCAAGCATTCTATAATCAAAAGTAGCTTAAATACAACATGTTTAAAGGCCTCAGATATTAGGGTGATTACTTGCCACAATAACTTACTTGTACCGCATGGAGCAAGACACATGTGTCATCCAGAAGCTAGTTGGTGTGGTGGATGCACTGACAATGGATCCAAACTATGGTGATAGAGCGGGCTTCCATATGTGCAAGTGGACACTGCTAGTCATGTGGTCTCTCGACACTCCATATCTGTAACCTGAGGGCCTCAAGACATCATCTCCTTAGTTATCCCACAAAATGGGGATAACAAGACTCTATTAAGCTCTCGAACACCTCTCGTGCTCATGTTATATGACATGTGGCTACACTATCTATCAACCATGCACCAACTGATATGGTTCCCAAGGAAGTCTGGGAAACAAGTAAGAACTCTATCTATTCAAACTTCTTGCAAAACTCATCCATTTGAGTCTTTTTTGATGCAACTACCTATGGTTGCACTTCATTTCTTGTGCAGAAATTGATCAACATAATGTCCAAACTTTTGACATTCAAAGCACTTGATTTTTCTCATGTCCTTATTATTCTTGCCATCTTGAACACTAGACTCTCCACTAGAAATCTTCCTGAACTTTCCCTTCCTTGCTTGGCTAACAAGAGCAAGGTTCTCATCATTGCTTCTCTTCAAACCATCCTTGGAATCTAACCGAGTCTCCTCCTAGATACAATCAGTACATAGTCTATCAAACCCTGACATTATCTCTAGTGCACATATCCCTTGCACAAAAGGTTCCCAAGGCTTGGGAAGACCTCTCAAAACTGCATTCAAAAACTCAACATCATGTATTGTCTCACCAATGGTTGCAAGTTAATATCAGATCTATGTAATCTTCATAAGATAGTTCACAACCATGTAGTCACTAGACATATTGACACCTTGAAGTTGGTGCTTCAAATGTATCATCTTGTCTGCATTCTTGTTTTGGTATAGACTCACTAAAGCATCATACATTTCCTTGGTAGATTTCTTCTCGGCAATGTGATGTATTAAGTGATCCTTTACGGATTCTAGCAAAACTCGCTTGGGCTTCACTTCCTTTTTCTTATGAGTTTCCAATTCCCGTGGATCAGTAAGACCTGCAACCACACCCTCAACATACTCTTTGAGTTCATTCTCCTCCAATAGAAGAAGAACCTTTTCCTTCCAAGCCCGAAAGTTGGTTTCCCTTTCCAATCCGTCCTCAATCTTCAATGTGTTCACGATTGTGTCTCAAAGGATGACTCCCTCTCTTCTTCAAATCCTCAGCTCCAAGATATGATCTGATAACCATCTTCTGAAAATGCCCATGTATGGCCCTATACACGACTGTCAACACTACAATCCACATATGTACATGATTCGACCCACTGCAAATCATGTATGTACGTGACTGTTACCACTATGACCTGTGTATACCTCCATACACCTACAAAAATACTTGTTCTTCCTCAGTACTATTGTTTCCCTATAATTATCCTTTGATTTCCACCTCTTGGTTATATATCTGTTAAGATCTTCTTGCAATTGTTGAGATCTGTGCTCTTAGTTTCCTCCCTTCAGAGACTAGGCTCTGATACCATCTTGATTATATCCTTGACTTAACCCTTGGTATGATCCAATAGCTTATTGATATTTCTTGGAATTCAACCACTAATATCCGCTGATACCATGTTGAGATTCCCCTACCCAACACCCGATATCTATCTCAAAATAAAATCACTTTATCTACTAAAATCACAACTGAGTAATCAACTAAACATGCAGCGGAAATATAAACTAGGAAACCAACAATATCACACATAAAAACCAATATTTTTAGGTAAATTACCCATGGAAAAAACCTTGGAGAGAAAACCAGTTCTAAGATGCTTTTATTAAGGTCAAATCAAGGTTCTCGTAAAGGGAAAATGGACCACCAAGAGAAATACAACTATAGACAAACTTGACACAATTTGCTCTGTCATACACCCCCTGAACAACATGTTTTTCAAGTTATACGTGATTCACCTGTTATCACATAGTTGTTCATGGGTCAATAAATTATTTAGTTTGATTTTGAGTCATAGTTTTACCTTAGGTTATAGGTTTTAGGTTCCTTTCCCATAGCCATTTTTCATTTTTTGGCATGAATAAATTATGATTAGTTTGGTTTTGGTTTGAAGAGTCATTGAGTCACATATTTCATAATTTGTCATCATTACCCTGACATGTCACTTTCTCCATGTTGTATGTTGACCCATCCTCTTGTCACTTAGCTCGTTAAAATGTCAAATCTAGTCTGAGTTGTACGCTGCCAACTCACTAGAAGAGTTCGCAGCACTTTCAAAGCACATATTGCATTTATAGTCACCATTTCTCTTAAAAGGTCATGTCAATTGGAGAATCTTCTTGATTTTAGAGTTGATTTTTAAATCAAATTCAGGGATTACTGTTATGAATGTTTTAACCATTTTTTCCAAGTGTGCAAAGCATCCTCCAGCTTGGCGCTGCAAACTAGTGTTACAGACATGCACTGTGCACTTCGCTGCGAACTGGCTGTAGGGGATGAGTTGGCGGTTAAACCACTTGCAAGAACTCCTATGCAAATCTGAAGATACCAGCTTTCAACTCCAGGCTACCAAATACTCTATGAGATTTTTCATTTTAGGGTCTGGAAAGGGGTTAATGGTTGTTCCTTTTTGTGGCACTTCGAACTGGCTAGATGGCGCTACAAACTATCTCACCGACCTGTAATTAGGCTCCAGAACCCTCTCCTCGTGCTCCGTATCTTATCTCTTGAAGCCATCAACATCTCTGGGCTTGAGTTACCTTATCTATTGAGCTTTGGCCTCTGTATCTCTCATCTCATACAACTTTTCCAAAACTCTTTCTCTGGTGCTGCGAACTTTGTGAAGTCAGCCACCGCTGCAAACTCTCTGTTCCAACATCCTTTGCAAAGTATCCTTTCACCAATTCATCAACTATTCACAGTCCTTTTTGATCCGATTATGAAGATAAACTCACTGTTAAACAATTTCAGTCTTACTTAGAAGCATTGTCACTGTGAGAAGTCTGCTTGGCCTTTTCTTATTTTTTCCAGTGGTCATTTCCCCTGCTTCTATGTTTTCAAGTATGGGTAATTATTCAGTACTGTGACAAAGCCTTCCTAGCTAGCACTAATGGATAATAAATAAAAGAAGGTTCATAAAGGTGGATACATTGTGAGGACAAAGCCTTATGATATGCAACTATTTTTTGAGGAACCCCTGATCAGGGAGGTCTTCCAAAGAGTGGGATGTATCAATTTCTGCCAAAAAATGAAGAGGGGGCACCCATAGGTGGCTAAAGAATTCACACTGAACTTTGATGGAACCAAGACCAAGGTCGGGATACTAGAATTTGAGGTATCTGAGAAGACCATATCAACAACCACTGAGATACCTAATACTAGGGAGACATGGTTCAAGGCCATGACCTTGAATGTTTCCTTTTTAAGGGAATTCCTCAAACCATAATACAAAAAAGACAATTTGTCAAAGGGTGTGCCCAAAAACCATATGCTGGTGGGTTTTGATAAAATGGTGAATATAATTCAAAGATACTTTACCTGTGAAGGGATATTTAACATGATCTATCAATATCACATAAGACTACTGCTACACTTCACAGGGAAAGATGCTATGAATCTTCCTTTCTACTTTTTTCAAAAGTATTGGAAAAATGTCTGATAGGGTTCAGGCTAAGTCTAAGGCAGTTGATACAAGTGTTTTTCATTCAAGACTGATAAATATGCTGGTGATGGATGAATTAAGGAAGAGAAACATGGAATGGCAAGAATTTGTTACTTCTTCAAACTTTCATCTTAACATTGCTCCTACCCCATAGCCTATGGTACAAAGCCCTCTTCAGGTTGACAAGACTGTACAGTTGGGGATGAACAAGAAAAGGAAAAGCATTGGGTCTACTAAAAAAGATAAAGCAACAAAGGAACATGTAGAAGAAGGAGCATCTTCTCAGCCCCCACAAAGAGAGGTTTCACCTTTTCCAGCTCCTAGTCCAGTGGAGACTCCTTCAACTAGAGCCACAGGTCTAAGAGGAACAAAGTTATTGTTCTCTTCACCACCTGTTGCAAACAAGGTCAAGGCCATGAGACATGTTACTAGAGAATCAACAAAACATGAAAGCATTGTGGAGAAAGTTTCAGTGAGATCCCTGTTAGGACCACACAATGTACCTTTTTGCCTACACTTTTTGCCACTATTACACTCTTGATCACCCACATTTAAACTCATACCATCACTTTATCTGATCATTCCAAAGGTATACAACGTCCCTTCTCATTACTATA
>SNQJ01S0099612.1:11524-30996 GCA_010110895.2 Picea sitchensis
TTATATAAATGAGGGTTCCTTTCATTCCCTTGAGTGGGCCCTACTAGAGGTCTCTACAAGAAGCCTTAGTGAAACCACCAAGTGTTTAAATCTAGAAATATATTCCTCTTTATTGAAAAATTCAAAATCATGATAGAAAAGTGTCTTTCACAATTCAAAATCATTATCAACACCTATGAAAGTACTATTGTAACATCCCATAGCTTAACCAAGGAACATTACTATGGGGAAAAAACACACAAAATGAATTTTTCTTTTGTTGATCAAAATCTTGTAGCTTACAAGCTACAATTTAAACAAATTTTCAACTAATTTCTAACACCCATAATTGATTTTCAACTACAACATTCTAAACAAGCATACATTCAACTAATTAAACATATATAATAGCCATATGAAACCATTCTCATGCATAGAGTAAATGCACATCCATGAACTCGTAAATAATTCAACAAAAAATAAATAAACACTTATCTTTATAAAATGTTTGTGCAACTAGTCACTTGGGAAGGACGTTCCACCCAACAATAGACCTGTTGTTCCAAATATCAATAGAAATCCACCCTCTATTTGGTGCTAGGAATCCACTAAATAAGGGTCCCCTCATAGCTCAATATCACACAACCCATTGGTTCTCTCCTACAATTATCTTAAATTTCCTCCAGCTCTTTTCCTCTTGACTTGCCAACCCAAGGAATGTACCCCTTCACTACTCTTAGTCCATAGGGCATCTCATTCATTTAGCAGTGTCTCTCTAGAACAGGTAACTAGGAATATCTTAGCTGGAAATTCAAGGGAAGTCACTGCTAGGTAAAATACTAGTAAAAACAACAGCAAACACTCCTTGATACAGTGCAACTCGTCTAGGATTTCACTCTTCATGTCTAGCAACCTAGCTCTTTAATTTCCAACTCCAAAATTCTCCAAATACGCTCCAGTATGCTCCATAATTCGTCCATCCTTGTTGTTCCACCCCCCAAGCTCTTCTCTCCTATTCTCTCTTGTTCCTGTAAAAAAATCCTTGTCTAAAACTTCATGTTACTATCCATACAAATTTCCTCACTTTCCCCAAGATAGTTAACTGCTCACTCTACCCAATGTTGATGTACTTTAGCCCCATGCTCTCCAATAAATATGGGATGTGACTCTCACACCCAACCTATGACAGATATTCAATGATTGGGATCTCATACACTCCACTAGAAAAATAAGTTTTCCCCAAAATGATAATAAAATTCAGAAATGTGGTTTTGAATTAATACCCATAAATCATTTCCCTTTGGACCCCTCTTGGAAACTCTCTAGGAATCCCCACCCTCTCTTGTGGATTAATCAACCCCCATCTCTCTCCATATCCTAGCAGYTGGTATCRCATTATATTTATTTACAATTCAAAAAATACATTTCACATTTACATTGYTTGGCCATAGCCATAACTATATCTACATTATGCAWTTAATTAAACTGRGGATTATAGAGGGGATGTTACAGCTATGCCAAAAGAAAGCTTATTCCTACTTTCACCATATCTCGAATTATACTAAAAATCACAACTAGCCATTGAATCAATCCTTGATTGAAGGGTGCTTGTCTTTTAGAACCCTACAATCAAGGATCCTTGTTCACGTGCCTAATTTTCTCTCCTCAATTTGAATTCCCTTAATCAACAAATCAAATGAAGATGTAGTTGATTGAGTGATTTGGATGCTTTGAAATCTTAGCTCCCTTGGAAATTAGAGAGGAGGCATGATCCCTCTTTTGTCTCATGTGGAGATAATTGCTTGTTGATGTAGATCATCCTTTGGATTCGACCTACTTGTACCAATCATTAGCTCACAACCTCTAGAATCGATAAATCCATAAAAAATCACAATTAAACTAGAGTGCATCACATAAACTCAAAAACTCAATCATTCATAAAATTCAATATGCATAACCCAAGATGTTTCATATTCACCATATTATTTTTACAAGTAAATGCATGCTTTAGTCTTTTAGGTACCAAAATGGGTCATATCAACTAGTAGATGGGCCTTAAGATACTATCATTTAGTGGCCCGTCACCTCTCTCCATCTCGATTCCTATGGAAGACTTGGTTGTTGTGATGGGATATGTTGTTTTGTATTGCATTTCCTATTGAGTGGGTGAATTAGCCCCACCATCACCTCTCCCTTGAGTATTTTCTTTGGGGTTTCACTAGATCATTCTTAATTTCCTTGGTTTGAGATGCCTTGGTTTTATTACTTGTTGTCTCAATTCCCCCAGTTGCTACATTGGTGTTTTTTTTTGCCTTAAGTGTTTTTCTTCACTAGTTTGACCTATAATTTTCTTCTCTTTTCTTGGGATTCTTTATCCTTCTTCATCCTTTCCATAACTTCCTCATAAGTAAGTTCCTACCTCTTGATATCCTCTTTAGGATATTATTCACTAACACAAGGCCATTGGATATCCAAATATGATTGGTGATTGAAAACAACCTTTATTAGATCATGCATTTGAATCTATTAACCTTCCATTTTTGTTTGCTTCCTTTCAAGAAAAAATAGAGTTTGGTAGCCCAAATAACTCTATGGTGATTAGATATGTAGGGAGAAGTTTCTTTTCTGTGGACAAAAAGGATTCATTAACATTGAAAATAGTAGTCTGGTAAGTAATTTCCCTCATCGTGAACCTATCAAGTATACACTTTAACAAAGTGTGGAGGCATTTGTTGCACCATAAATTTTGATTTATGTTGATGCGGTATACAAATACCAACGACCAATGTCTTATGTAAATTTGATTGAATATTTGGATAACCTAGGCATCTTCTCTCAAATATCAACTTGTCTAAGGGAGTGAGAATTGGTCACATATATTCCCTTATTTATATGAGTACTTGAGCTCCCATAAGTCTTGGTAGAATACATGAATCGGATGACACAAGATTTTCCAAGACTATCCCATCATAGGGAATGGATTAGTAGCACAGACAATGTCTAGCAAGAATAAGAACATGTAGAATTTAGGTTGTGTTCCCTCTAGAGAAGACTTAGTTGTGGTTATTATGACAAGTGTGAGGGACGGGATAACAACCTAGTTAAAAATTGTCCCTTCTTCAAGCATAGTGTGTAGCAAATGGACCCAAGGTTCTAAAAAATGGGAAACACCCTTCTCCCTATATAACCTACTGACCAGAGCAACCACATTTATGCATGGCTCTGTAAGGTTAATGATGGGACAAACCTTGGTAACTCTAGATCCAAACTATCTACCCTTTGTCCAACATCCATTCATAATATCATGGTAATCATGTTCTTTAGCAAATTTACCCACTAAAATGGTAGTAATGTAATGTGCAACTCTAAGAAAATTTGTAGTAGACACCTAGGTTGGATGTTTCATAGGATGTTATACATTGTCCTACATCATTCATTACCTATATTACCTCCATATAGGTATGAGACACTATCATCTAAATACCTTACAGCAAGGAAAAACAGTTGATTTGATAGCTACAGTGTGGAGCTAAGACCTTTGAACATTATGATTTGTAATGGCATCTTGAAGATACTGATTAGTTGGATTGGTAAAGGCAAGTCTTATAGTCTCGTCTTTATACTTTTGAAAGAGATCCCCATACTCCAGGGCATGGGGGAGACCAATGTAACTAGAAGTATCTGAGTATATGGTAGCCATGCCTTCTTTAAGTTTGGTATCTTTTGCAACAACTACGGGCTCATCTTTTTCTTTTCTCGGGGCGATTTGAATCAATATCTCAATCAACCATTTCAAACAACATAGAAATCATTAGCTTCATTAGCCAATAAAATAACAATGAAAATTCAAACCCATAATTTGAATGTGTGTAAATTCCCTCGAGAAACATCAAAAGTTGAATCCTTGGTTAGGTAAATAATCCCTTGGTGGTCATTTAAATGTTATCACTTCAAATTATTCTCAATTTGTGAGGAAACAACTTGAGTGAGGACTTAGTCTATGGGAATCACCAGTTAAATTAAAAATATCTCCTACAAAATTAGCATAAAAATATAAAAAACACTCAAGATTATTACTTAATTAGACGCATGAAGTTTACGGGTTCAAACTTAAAATGCTTCCTACACAATGAGTTGTCAAGTTGATTTAGCTCCACATGGTTCCTTACACACAAGTTTGAATTAACAAACAAATCTATGAAGAAACCCCTTGATTCAAACCCTAGGAACACCCATACTTCATACATAGGCAAGAGGAAAATGCAATAGGTGAAGCCATTCAAATGCTTTTCCCATACTTATTAACCAAACCTCACCTATTCCACTCAATTCGATCATGTGGATTATAAGCCGGGGAATATTCAAAATCTTTGGAAATCGGTGTGGACAGCTTGAATACGAAGTCATGTGAGGATGTTCCAAAGATTACGGAATTGGCAATGGCCCCCATGAGTAGTGTTGTCGGGCGCTTTCCGTAATATTTTCGAAAGTTTCGACTTTAACAGCTTTGTCAGAAAGGGCCCGGGCTTTGGAGGAACTTTATTAAAGTTCTGTCACCATTATTCCCATGAAGTATTTGATGGGGAAATGTTATATTGATAGTGTGACCCACCCTCTCTACATGGGTGGGCAGGACAAATTTGGAATATTGGGCCTTTTCAAAACTTCGAACTTCGAAAATGCATAGGTGGACAAGTACAAAGTAATGTTCAGAACTTCATTCGAAAGTGTGGTCCCACTTCACTTTGAAATATCAAAAGCTAAGGCTTCGCTAAACTTGTTGAAGAATAAAATTTCCATTTCCATTGAGCTTTGGGGCAATATCATACGTTGGGCTACTTCAAACTTCCAAAAAGTCGAAAAGGGGCCTCATGTATGAGCCATCGGGCTTTAGTGCTTAGGAAAATAAAGTAAAAATTAAAGGGGTCCAAGTTTCATGATTGATTTAGGGTTAGTTGAGGCCTTCGCAATACAAATGCTCTACTATGAATTAAAGTTACTAGATTATATTCACTTCTCATACAAGTTATAGTTTGTATGAAGCAAGTATTTGTAAAATTGTTTAAAAATGTTCTTTGTAAGGGAATCAATGACTATTAGCAAAATGATTTGATTAACTCATCAAATGTATTAGAAGAATAGATGATAAGGCTAATTTTCTTTGAGTGTGGATTAATGATTCGAGATCAAATCATAATTATAGGGATTATTTGTAATTTGAGGTGAAATGTTTTCTCAATCATGAATTTAGTATCCTTAAGGTGTTTCTTCATTTCTCGTGAGTGTTCATAGCCCCAACGGGATCACCATGATGTCGCAAGCCTTGCTTAACTTCCAATGAGTATCCATAGCATCAACAAAGATATTTGTTTGTCCCCTTAATTGGATGAACTCCCTTTCCCAACACTTTACTTTTAATTTATTTCTTTAGCAATCGATGGATGGGGGAAGCAATGACTCTTTACAATATGATAGGGTTGACTATCTTCTGTTGGGATTTATTTGTTGATTTTCCACTCCTTGGTAGTTATAATGTCTCCTTGTGATTTTTAGCCTTGGAGTTTTGACTTCTCACCATTCACAAGGCCAATTATCTTTAATTTGTGTGTATGAATCATTCCAACAAGTTGATTTGTCTACCAAAACTAGTCACCAAAATCATTAAAGAGTTAGTCATTTATAATGTTCCAATCCCAACAACTATTTGAATATTTCTTGTGACCTCAATTATTTTGATTTCAAGACTACTTCCCTTAAGATGACAACCTGATTGAATAATGAGGAGTTTCTTAGGATTTGACCATAATGTGTGAGTGTCGATGCACGTGGAAGGTGTTGAAGACTAAACTAGCCCCAAGTTTCTACACTCAATGACCCCTTATAAAAATTTAAATGAGCCTCCTCAAGTAGACTCCTCTCTCCCTTGACCTTGTTCCTTTTTTTCTTGATTGATGATTGTAACGTCCCCAACCACCCCATGCTGGGCCATGTCACTCCTTAAAACCCTCTGACAAAGCTTTGATGCCACTTTGTAACGTACCCAGTCTCCTACTGAGTACTGTTATCAGCTTACACATGCTCTAAGTCAACCAAACTATAACATTCCCAACATACCACTGACCAATGTTACTCTAGAAGTACACTATGCAGAATCTATTTTAACACAATCCACACATTTTCATTGAAGTAGCGTGCTCAACCCAAGATTGAGTCGGGCTACACAACTTGTAACAATGGAAGCAACAATCTCTTTTCAAACAACCTTAAGTAGTGGAAATTAAATCAAACAACTGTGCATACCATCATACTGACCACACAATACAATTGTGCGCACTACCATCTGGGTGTCATGCACCACTTCTGATTTCACTGTGCGTAGGGTCTATCTCCTTGAAAGCGCCCACAGATTCCATCCTCTTGATGCACACAAACTACAATCATGTGCACCCAGCCTCTCAATCTTCTTCTAGATGGATCATAACCAAAATCACAAGCTTAAACTTAATAGGCGAGTTTACCATCCACTGACATACTCATGCACAACTACAAGTAAAGGACAAAAACATCATATTTACCTGAGCAAGCATCACATAATAGAATAACAACAAATACTATATGCAACAACATACAAAAATTAACCCATGTCAAATATAGACAAAAATGCACGCACTAACCAAGACAAGCACATAAGGAACACTTATCTTACATGAAAGTCACCAACTGCGGCCTTGACTCAGACGTTCCTCCCATCCATAGACATTTTTGCTCATAAGCTTTAAGCAACAGGTCACCCCCAAGTTGGGGCTCAACTCCACCAGGGAAAAAGGATTCCCAGTGATAAGCTATGGTTTGAAACTCAATAAAATTTCCCAATCCTAAGTGCCCATTGTTGCAACTAGCCCACGGTCCCTCATTCCCCACACACCTGTCACACCTAAGGAAGTGTGTGTTGGACATGGTGTTATGTTGTCATTGATGTCAACAAGGGTTAAATGGATTTATCATCCGCACAAGTATCTGGATATAGAAGTTGCAGGAATCGATAGTAAAGAACAAAGAACAATGTAGATCGTTGGAGCAAAATAAGAGCACGATCAGATGGTAAAGAATGAAGAAACGATGTTGATCATTGGATCAAAATGAAATCATGATAAGATGGCTCGGATCTCTTTCTGCCAGTCCACTGAGCAACCAAAAATTGGATAAGTATCATATTCTATCGATATCACTTAAAAATTCTAAGTATGGTTCATTATGGAGGTAATGGGAAGTTGGGCATGCATTCTAATGACATCTGAGAAGAGATATGAGTCTAAGAGTCCACGAGCTCAAGAAAATCGCTTAATAATTTTTCTAAGTATAGGTTCATCTTGGAGTCTACGGAAGTTGGGCGTGCATTTTGATGACACCCGAGAAGACATGTGAGTCCGCAAGTCCGAGAGTCTGTGAACCCATCACATAAAATAATTCTAAGTAAAATTCCAAGTATGGTTCATTATGGTGGTAACGAAAGTTGGGTGTGCAATTTGATGACACCCAAGAAGACATGTGAGTCTGCATGTCCGAGAGTCTGCGAACTCGAGAAAAATCACTTAAAATTTCTCTAAGTGTAGGTTCATCTTGGAGGCTATGGAAGTTGGGCATGCATTTTGATGACACTCAAGAAGACATATGAGTCTGCAAGTCGTAGAGTCCACGAACCCGTCACATGAAATAATTCTAAGTAAAAGTCCATGTTTAAAATTAATAAGAACTATCCACTCAACGGTTGATTATATCTGAACCATCGATCTATCTAAAGCACCTAGATGAAGTAAAAATGGACCGTCCATCTCACTGAGCGATTAAGTTAGAGCCATTGGATCAAGATCTTCTCAGGAGTAAGGTAGGCCATTGGATCAACTCATGGGTGAAATTTCAACCGTTCGTCATTAAAAGGTAAAGTGGGTTGAAGGAAGCACATAGGTGCCTAAAACAGTTAAGCATGAATAACATATATATCCACATCGAAATCAATGGACAATATTTAATCTTGCTCTCGATTAGATGGTAGATGGGTCTCTACGAAACCAAATCTTAATGCAACAAATAAATTGATCGTTTTAGTCAATTTCATGAAGAGTTGTTGGATTGATCATTCCATAAGAAATATTGACATGAGAAAGAACAAAACATAATTAATCTACAAGGAATTTGAAGTCAATTAGGTTAATTTTTTATTACATTCTATTGTAAATGAAGAGGCACATTGATTCAATGAAAAGACACAATGGTTCAATGATGCACACCGTTTGGAAGGATATATAAACTCATAAGAATGAAGAATGAAAGGGTGACTTAGGGAGATATATGAGTATATGCTACCTGAGGCAAAGTCACAACGATAAGATTACAAAGTAAAACTATGCAGTGAGTGTTGAAGGGAGGAGCTTGGGAGGATTATGGTCCTCTACAAGTTGAAACCTGAAAAACAGAGAGTTACAACTTCCTTTCAAGTTGGTGCTTGAAGAAAATAGGGGGTCGGTGCCTTCTTTAAATTTGGTGCTTGAAGAATACAGGGGGTTGGAGCCTCCTTTCAAGTTGGTGCTTGGAGAAGCAAGGAGTTGTAGTTGACTAAGATTGCAAAGTAAAACTATGCAATGAGGGTGGAAGGGAGGCACTTGGGAGGATTGTAGTCCTCTACAGGTTGAAACCTTAAAAATAGGGAGTTGCAACTTCCTTTCAAGTTGGTGCTTGAAGAAAACAAGGGGTCGATGTATCCTTTCAAGTTGGTGCTTTAAGAATACAGAGGGTTGGATCCTCCTTTCAAGTTGGTTCTTGGAAAAGCAGGGAGTTGTATCTTCCTTGAGTAGGTGCTCAGAAAATAAGGGGATTTGTGTCTCCAAGAGTTGGTGCTCTAAAGAGGATTGGTGTCCTTCACAATCACGGATCATTCTTTATAAACTTTATAATTTTTGTTAATTATATTTATATAATTAATTTTAAATACAAATTCATTGTTGATCTATTGTGGTGATTAATAAAATAAAAAAGTAATTACTAATTGTTTAAAAGGGTAATATTGATCCCCCCCCCTTCCCCCCTCTCAGTATTTCCAACAATTGGTATCAGATCAGGTACCTTCATCACAGTCTCATAACTGGAAGGTATATTCTACATAATTCAATGGATTAGCAAGAAGGAATGTATTCCACCAGAGCACCTTTGTTCAAAGGGAATGATTATGCACTTTGGAGTGTGAGAATGAAAGGTTATATAATGTCCCTGGGTTGTAATCTCTGGCAATTTGTAGAAGATGGGTACACTATACCTACTACTCCTCCCACATACACATCCAAAAAACATATTTGTAATGACAATGCAAGAGAAGCCAATGCCATCCTAGGAGGATTAACCAATCCTATATTTTTTAAAGTAATGCATTGTAATTCAATAAAAGAAATCTGGGAAAAACTAAAAGTCACATATGACGAAGATAGCAAAGTCAAAAAGGCCAAACTACAAACCTACAGAACACAATTTGAAAATCTGAAAATGAAAGAAGAAGAGAGCATAGAAGAATATCTTCAGAGAGTAGATGAAGTAGTCAACTCAATCAGAGCATTAGGAGAAGAAATCACAGATCAACCCATTGTCCAAAAGATCTTGAGATCTTTACCCATGAGATATGATGTCAACATTTCTACTCTTGAAGACAGAACATACCTTGATAATCTCACAATGTATGAACTACATGGGATCCTCACAGCGTATGAGATGAGAACAGGGATAGAAAGACCAACAAAAGGAGAAACAACTTTCAAAGTATCTAAAGCAAACAAGAAATTGGATCAGGTATATAATGAAAATCAATCAGAGATATCTTATGAAGAAATAACTAACTTCATGAAGAAACTCAAGAAAGGAACTAGTAGATACAAAGGAAAGTTTCCTCTAATATGCTTTAACTGTGGAAAGATTGGACATTTTGCCACCAAATGTTCCTATCCAAAACAAGAAGAAAGTGATAATGAAATAACTTTCAAAGAACATAAGAAGAGCCAAACCAAAGACAAAAGGAATGTCTACAAGAAGAAGAATACCTTTTACACTCAAGAGAACAAGAGCTCATCTGAAGAAAGTGAAGAATAAGAGAAATATGAGCATTACACTCAAGAGAACAAGAGCTCATCCAAGAAAGTGAAGAATAAGAGGAAATACATGAGCACCCATTTATGGGAGAAAACAAAAAAATAATTACACCAAAAATAACTTTGAGATTGAAAAATAAAACTATGAGGTTGAAGGAAAAGTATATCTTGAAGCAGAGTTGATCGCCCTGGATGAACTCGAAAAGTATAAAAGGAATAATAAATCATTAAGAGGACAAAATATCGTAATTACGAAGAAGCACACAACTAATAGAAATAGAAGGTCAAAGACTCATCAAAGAAATGGAAAGTCAAATGACGAAAGACTCGACTCCAAGAAGACAAAAGAACTGAAGAAGCTTCATTCTAAACAACACAACGATAGGGAACAAGACTATGAAAAACTAGAAGATGAAATTGTCCCATTAAAAGAGAAATTGAAAAAGAAAAGAAGCGGTCAAAGTTTGAGAACGGTTCAAAGATTTTGAATGATATTCTTAACATCCAAAGATCACCAAATTATAAAAAAAGATTGGGATATGATCTAAATTCAACCTCTATTCTACAAAAAATTGATAAACAATCAATCAACTATGCATATTCTCTTAGAAGTTCCTAAAAATAGAAGACAATGAGATAAAAATGGAACCATTAAAGAATGGTTTTAATAAGCAAGCACCTCCTCCAAAAGAAAAAAAAAGTAATCAAGAACTCCTCCCAATAGATACTGCTATCTTTCTTAGATATTTGTATCCATGCAACAACTTTGGAAAAAAAACAATACATTGTAAATCCTATATGATCTAGGTGGATATCAGCACATCTAACCTTTCCAACCTGGGCTCAAAACAATTTTCCTGCAATTTGGCACCTATCATTTTTAGCAGCTTTCTAACTTCCAAGGCCATCTTGAGGGCCTAAATAAAGGTTTCTTGGGACTGCTTCAATGATAGTCAAAGGAGTTATTGAGCCCTCAAATGAATCTCCTTGATGATAATTTTCCAATGGGCTATCATATCCCTAAAATGGATATCATATGAAAAGTAACGACCTTGTGCTGATGTACCTTAACTTACCCAAATCCAGGCCCACATGACTTCTTTGGCTTCTCTCATCCCAGTGGTTGTGGCTCTTTTGATGTCTGTAGCTCGGCATCTCTCATTTGTTAAAAATGCCTTTATATCCCCATTGTAATCATCTTCAGGAATGAACGCAAATATTACATCTTCGTGAGATAAGCCATCAACATTCTAGCAAGATTGTTTTTATTCTGCATTTTACAGTTTCCAGATTTTTTTCTTTATTGAATAGAAAACCAAATTTTATGATTCATGTTATTTGTCTTTTAAGAACCCGCTAATAATCATCAGAGTCATCTTGTTTTGCCTTTTAAAATCCGGATCGGTATCAGCTGGCTCCACCTTTTCATCTCTAATGCATGTCCCCAATGTGGTCAGAGTACAAAGAGTTGGTCTTGAGCTTGTTTCTCTGGAGGGAAAAATCTCTTACACGCCAAGACCTCCTGGTGGAGAAAAGATGATGACATGATATCCTTTAAACCCGTTGACTGAGGAAGCCCTCACGCAAAAAAAGGAAACTAAGGATTGATAGCTCTCATGCAACCTTCGACTACCAATAGGCTTATGATCTTCTTCGAAATGAGGCAACTACTTCCTTCAAGGTGTACAACAAATAAACTTCAATATTCTTATATCTAGCTATCAGATAGACTAGATGTTGTAGACAAGTGGGTTGAATCTACTAGAAGGGCATTTTCATCCATAACTCTTCGAATAGAGAAACGCTACTTTTGTGCTCCAAAGTCATTCCCCATGTCAGCCATTGGTGGAAACTTTCTCGGAGCAAAAGGAAACAGAGGAACCCTACCATTTACAGCCATGGTTAATTCGAACTCCTCGGATGTTATTAAGCAAAAATACTCAACAATTCCCATCGGAAGTTATGACGAATTTGATACTCACAATGGACTACATTGTGGTAAGAGAGAGAGACCAAGCAAAGCAAGCATTTCACAAATATATTTCTGTATACCTTGTACACCAAGATGGTATCACAAAGACCCAGAGCGATATCTAGTGCTCAAGTATCGAGGCACTCTACATAGATACATCCATACCAAAATGGAAATTTTGTACATCTCATCCTTGCTGGTCACCGAAGCGTCATCAAAACTTCACAAGTGTAACTTAAATAAAGACGCAGAATTTGGGCTTGGGAACCCCTCACAACAAAAGCAAGAAAAATGTGGTCCCGACCCATAGAACAAAGGGCAAAGAAAACATGGATAATATAAGGACAACCAGTCCAAACCACAAAAAAAAAAAAAAAAAAAAAAAAAAAGACAAAGAAAGATACTGTAAGTGGTGTGATTCCATAAGAGCCTTTGGCATATCATCGCTGACTCACCAAAGCAGCCATTGTGGTCAAGGAAAGCCTCTAAACTTCAGGGATGCGGGTTTAGACTCTGAGCTAGAACTAGAAAGGGAAGATGGATCATTGACGCTGAACCTACAAGGTTACACTGGCTAAGGCCTTTCACTCAAGTCTGTACCGTGAAATACAGAGCTAGAAGAAGGAGAATGCCTCTTCCATTCACAGATGTAGGTGAAAGACACCCCACTACATTTCATCGTTGATAGCGCAGCCATGAACCTCATCTCAACAGAGGTCATCAAGTGGTTGGTCTTACCAAAAACGCCGCATTCCACAACCCCATCAATTGGATGGTTCGCCAAGGAAGCAATGTGTACGCATCGTACCAACAAATTAGCACCTGTCATGCCACATCGCCTTCGGCAAAGACGAGGGCATTGTGATGTTTCTCCCCTCTAAGTTTGTGATGTTATTTTGGGAAAACCTTATTTATGGAAATGTCATGTTGTATAGCAGTCTAGGCCTCCTAGTATTATTATTATCACTTTGAACAATAAATTTTACAAGATACCCGAGGTAGTCCTACCTAGCGCTATTTCCTTTGATCTCTAGTAAGAAATGAAGGAAGGTCATCTCTCGATGGGGAATTTTGTCTTCTTCAAGATTCACTCTCGGAATAAGAGAAATATCAGCCACAATGTCCGTGGCCCCTCAGCGCCAACCTTCCTCCACATAAAGTGTATAACTAGATAAGGTCGCGGAAGAATAATCAGATATCTTCACTTCTCCTATCGGGGTACCTTCCTCATGACTACCAAGCCGGGCACCCCATCGACATCTCAATTCCCTCGACGCGACCATACCCAATGGCTAGGTCTATCGTCAGCTTCCATTAGAGAATGAGGATAATAAGCGATGCATCCAAGAACCGATCCATTAGGCATCCGCCCCATCTCATCACTCAAAGATCTCTGCTAAATCATACCGCATACGTATGAAAGATGGAACTTCGGTGGATCAGAGACAATTTTCACTGAAGCTCCTCAATAAATTACGCCGAACCAAGAGACTGACATTCCCCTAATTGATGACCTCCTTGATCAACTCCGACAGGGAAAATACTTCTAGTAAGTTTGATCTGAAGTCTTGCTACCACAAGTTCCCGATAGAATAGACAAATGTAAGGAAAACCACCTTCAAGTCAAAGGAAGGCCTTTTTGAATGGTTGGTCATGCCCTTTGTTTGATAAATGCCCAAAATTTTAATTTCATGAGGGGATGATGGACTATTATCCCAAGAAACCATTCACCACTACTTTGTAGTGGTGTATCCTGATGACATTCTCATTTTTACAACAAGACTTGGGTCAACACTTGCAGCATATTCAATGTTTGCACACCTCGCGAGAGTACAAGCTATATGCCAACTTTGAAAATGCTCCTTCGGGTATGGACAGTAATAGCCCATTACCTATGCCACATATAATTGATCAAAGATGGTATTGCCATGTGGATCCAACCAAGATCCAATATCATGGACCGCCACCCCAAATCCACTCACTAAGTTTCAGAGTTTTGGGTCTTGCCAATTTCTATGTTGATTCTCCCCATATCAGACAATTCACTCCAAATAAATCCGGGTGGTGGCAGGAAATCTATGTACAACCCCAACAAAAGCGCTCACGTAAGGATTTGAAGCAACACTTCTGTGCCGTCCTAGTACCCTTCTACCTACCGTGACTTGTCAACCCTTTGAGATTGAGGACATACAGTTTAGGATTCGCGCGGCTGGCTGCTTCACTCAAGATACCAATTCCTCATGGCTCTATCATAGAGACACTATCGTATGTTGTCTCGTATACCCCACTTACAACAAAGAAATGTAATCCATTGTGCAAGCTTGCCGCTAGTGGAAACATTACATTTTTTGGAAAGGAGATGATCATCCACTTTGATCACAAGCATTTGTAGTTGATGTAGACACAAGGAATATTGTAGAATTATTGCTATCAAAAGTGGTCCACATACTTGTAGTAATTCCACCCAACATCAAGTACAAAATAATAGAAGCATCTAATCGCCGCTGGATTGTCTTCCCCAATAAACCTCCAGCCGCAACACTCACCTTCACTTGCTAGACTCCTCATGACCATGAGACCTCCTGGCTGGCCATCTCTAACTCTATGAGATAATTCATACTTCGCCACCACCTACCAAATTTCTTTATGAAACTAAGTTGTCGAGCATCGGCATTAAGGATGGGTTGTTGTGTCGTATAGACCATATATGTGTTCCCTCAATTAAGAAAGCGAAGATGATTTAGGAATATCACTACAATCGAGTGGAAAGGCAATTTGACATAGAGAATATGGTGGCAGTGCTACAACAAAATTTCTACTGGATGAAACTTCGACAAGAGGTCAATAAGTATATCAGGTCCTGCATTGCCTATGCAATTGTTAAACTGGCCACTAAGAAACAGGGTTTGTATACCCCTCTTCCTACTCCTCATAAGCCATGGGAATCCATCTCAATGGACTACATGTCATTCCCATTCACCAAGCTTTTGAAATGACCTGGCTCTCTTGTGGTCTTGGATTTTTCTAAGATGGTGATTATGGTTGTCTGTAAGAAGAACATCACAACAAGAGGCCACTCTAAGCCTTTAATGAGTATGGGTACATTTTTTGAATTCCACAAACCATTGTCTTGTGGCTGTGGGATGTACTTGATTCTTTCATCACATTCTAGTCGAAATTCTCCGTCACCACCGGACAACTCCTCAAGATCACTAAATCCATGGCCTCCACCCTTCTTAGAAAGATGGCCAACCGAGGTTGTAAATTTAATGATTGTGCATATCCTTCATTTTATAATAAACCACCCTGCATGGGATGAGATCCTTCCTATTTCCAACATAGCTACAACCGAGTCTCCGTGATAGCCTTCCAATCGACTACATCCCCTTTCGTAATATTGGGATTCCAACTAATAATCCTATAGATGTTGTACCTCCTTTTCGCAAGGCCATCCTCACTCACCCATATCCTAATCCAACTGAAGATGACAAAGCACCGATTCATTGAGGATCCAACACATCCACCAACAAGTCTGTGATATCCCATAAAAGTCCAACGATAAGTACAAGCATCACATGATCAACGCTATGCCACATGTTCTCGCTAATGCACAAAGTTTGGCTGTACTTCTGCAAAAGAAATTTTATAGGACCCCATCTAAGTTTTACTAATTTAATATGGGAAGCACACCATCACCAAAGTCATGGGGATAACTTTGAGCTCAACATTCCTCCTTTCCCTTGGCCTGCACCCAGTGCTCAACATGGATCACCTTCAATTTTTATTTCCTGCACCACCATTGGACACCTCAGAGATCACACAATAATTGAAACCAACATAGATCAACCCTAAATTCATACAACAAGCATCCAACGATCGTGATTGTGGACACACATAATAAGGGAACTCAAATGTTAGTGATCCATCTTTATGAAGTTGTCAAAGTAGGGCAACTCCTCGCATCTAAGGCAAGTGGGTTCTACCTGTGGTCAATCTACCGTAAATGTCTTCTATCATCCTGATGGAACCTTATAAAGAAATGATACACCTATCTTCCTAAGGAGAGAGACTGATCTAGGTGGATATCGGTACACCACTTTTCCAATCAACAAAACAATTTTGGCAATTTTGGTAATTTACTATTTTAGCAGCTTTTATCCTCGGGGCCATTTGATGGCCTAAATGAAAGTTTTAGGGATCGAGCATTCTCAATATTAGCTAAAGGAATGATTGAGACCCACAAATGAATCTCCTCAACAATACCTTCAAAACGAGCTATCATGCATCCCAAACTAGAGATCGTGATGCAACATTACTTAATTCTGAGAAGTTGATGTACTAACTTACCTGACGAGGCCCACATGACTTTTGCATTTTCTTCATCCTAGGGTTGGTTTCTTGGATGTCTAGGGCCTAGGGAATTCCTCATTATTGTAAAATTCCCTGAGAGCCTCATTGTAATCATATTCTGCAAATGAGCTGTATATCACATCTCTTCTAGAGATAAGCTACCACTCATTCCAAAGAGTTTGTTTCATCGGGATTTTACGCCTAACCCTATTTCTTATTGAATAGAAACGTTAACAATTCTATTATTTCTTTTGTTAAGAACTCTATTAATAATCTGTAGTCATTTTATCTGCTCATAAAATCTGAATCACTATGGAAACTACAAACCAAGAAATATCCAAATATATAAGAAAAACAAAATGGATGTAGAGAAAATAAAATTATAATTCATTATCCTATCATTTACAGTATAATACAATATCACAAGTGCAACAACTATACCTATAAACTAGTGGAATGTAGATTTCACTAAATGCAATCCTTGGAGAAAACGAGCAATCCTTGAAAACGAGCAACTCTAACAAACAGGATAAGAAGATATGGAAAGAAAAACATATAGAAGAAAAAGTAGCAGAATGTAAAGTGGCCATGTATGCAAAGAATAAAAAGTGCCAGTGGTATATTGATAGTGGATGCTCAAAAAATATGACAGGAGATGAAGGAAAATTTATCATTTTGACAAAAAAGGATGAAGGAAAAGTCACTTTTGGAGATAATGTATCTGCCAAAATACTAGAAAAAGGCACAGTTTCTTTGGGAAACAAAAGGAATAAAGAAAAAAATGTGCTGCTAGTAGAAAACATAAAACCTAATATACTCAATCTAAGCCAATCCCGTCATCGGGAACATATACTCATTTTTAACTCCCAAAAATTTGAAATAAGAAAAGAAGGATTAGGAAAATTAGTTTCTATTGCACCAAGAACCTCAAGCAATGTCTATATCTTAGATATTGAGGAAGAATAAGAATGCCATATGAGTCAAATAGATGAAAGTTGGCTATGGAATGGGAGGATGGGACACTTGATCTTTGATAACCTAATCAAAGCTAGTAAAAATGGAGTTGTAAAAGACATACCAAAAGTCATCGAGCCTTCAGACCCTGATTGCAAACAATGTCAACTAGGGAAGCAGACAAGAGTCAGATTCAAGACAAAAGAGCATTCTACATCAAAACCCTTGGAGATTGTTCACACTGACCTCTATGGTCCCTCTAGGACTAAAATCATACAAGGGGAACACTACTTCACGTTGATCATTGATGAATACACAAGGATGACCTCTAAATAATTCAATAAGTTTTGTTAAGATCATGGAATCAAGATACAATTCGCAGCTCCAAGAACTCCTCAACAAAATGGAGTTGTTGAGACGAAAAAAAGAATTGTTCAAGAGGTTGCAAGAACTATGTTGAATGAAGCCAAGCTCCCAGAAAGTTTTTGGAGAGATGAAATATATACAGTGGTCCACATACTTAACCGATCACAACTGAGAGCTAACAATGAGAAAACACCTTATGAATTATGGTTTGGAAGACCAACACCTGTGAAACATTTCAAAGTCTTTGGAAGTAAGTGTTACATCAAGAGGGATGAAGATAATCTGGGGAAATTTGAATCTAGATCAGATGAAGATATATTTCTGGGATATTCACCTAACAAAAAGGCTTACAAGTGATATAATCTAAGATTGCACAAAATAGTGGAAAGTGCAACTGTAAAAATAGATGATCTAAAATTGAGAAAAATCAAATCTCAATATGAATAAAAAATTGATGAATGGATAAGAACTAGTGATGATGAAGAAGATGGTGAATCAGAAGATGAAGAAGATACTGAATAACTACAAGAGAATGAACCATAAACTATCGAAGAGAAGGGTGAGGAAGAAACAACCTTACCAAAATCACCATGCAAGAAATCAAATTACAGGGGATAAAGAAGCAGGAGTAGAAACAAGAAGGAAACTTAGATTTAATTATGAACATGCAATGATTTTAGTAATAGAACCCAAATGTTTTGCAGAATCCAGCAAGAGTGAAGACTAGATAAAATAAATGAACGAGGAACTTGATCAAATTGAGAAAAATCATACATGGAAACTTGTCCCTAGACCAAAAGACAAGAATGTGGTAAGAACCAAGTGGATATTCAAAAACAAACTCAATGAGAATGGAAATATCATAAATAACAAATCCATATTAGTATGCAAAGGAAATGCCCAAGTGGAAGGTATTGACTTTGAAGAGACGTTTTCCCCAGTAGCAAGACTAGAGGCCATCATAATGTTTTTGGCATTTGCATGCTTCAGAAACTTCAAAATTTATCAAATGAATGTCAAGTCAGCATTCCTAAATAGAACATTAGAAGAAGAAGTATATATTGAGTAACCAGAAGGATTCATATTAACAGAAAGTCGAGACTATGTGTGCAAACTAAAGAAGGCTATGTATGGTCTTAAACTATTGGAAATACTGAGAGGGGGGTGAATAAGTATTTAGAGTAATTCATATTTTTGAACTTGTACTTCAATCAGATCATATATTCAATTTATATCCAATCATCAATGAATACTATCCAATGAACAATGAAGAATAGTATAATAGATACACCAATACACCATGCACAATATATAAGAAGTAATCATGTATTATTGTTAAAAGGAAGAAATGACTTCCAAAGGTAGCTACAACTTCCAAATATAAAGGTAAGGATAAACTTCCAAAAGGAATATACAATCCTCCAATATCAAGAGAGGGTTTACCTCTCCATCCTTGCCCCTTCCTTCCACCCAAGAATATATGAGAGATAATAAAACTTTACATTAAATTATCACCATCAACCAACCATCACATAGAACCCGATAATGTTTCATGAGATTTCTTCAACTTCTGCAATTATTCACTTCTTGGAATACTCTAGTCTTGTAGATAATATTACTCAATGTATTCTTTGAAACTCCTCCAATTTTCACTCATTGAATCCTCCCAGAAAATGAGTTATAGAGAAAATGGTAGACCTTATTCAATTTTGGTTTATTTA
>SNQJ01S0099613.1:0-28329 GCA_010110895.2 Picea sitchensis
TGTTGCTATTTCGTATATCATTTCTGTGTATTGTGAAGATTATGCTGGATATTTCACTGCTATTCTGTTATTTCTAGCATTTCGTTTCTGTTCTGCATATTTTATATATCTGGTATCTTTCAAAGACTCATCCATCAATAAAGGCAAAGAATCTCCACAATATTTCGATTGCAATAATGTTGATATTAAATCCTCCCCTGCAAGTAAAGAAGGAGACTCAGATACAATAAAAGAATGTTCCATTAGCATTTATCTCATGGAAAAAATAGAATAAGAAATATCAAAGGACAAACAAAAGGTTGATTGGAGTCTCTACAAATACTGTTATGATCATAATGATTCAGACCATATCTATCTTCATGACTACACTAAAGAATTTCTTGAAAAGAGTCAGAAACATATCTTGGAGATAAAGGAAATGCTCAAGGACAATGAAAAGATAATATATGAGCAGGATAATCAGTTAGAATAAAAATAAGAGGAGATCGAGAGACTGAAGAATGAAATCCATCAAGCAAATGAAAAGAAGAAGGAATGTGATGAGCTTAGAAATCAAAGGCATATCCTGAAATTAAAATAAAATCTTAAAGACAATGAATAAATCATATCTCAGAAAAAGATTCAGTTAGAAAACAAAGAAGAAGAGATCAAAAGATTGAAAACAAAAGTTATTGATCTAACAAAAGAAAATAAAGAGGATATCGAGAGACTGAAAAATGAAATCAGTCAAGCAAAATAAGAAAAGAAGGAAGATAATGAACCAAGCAAAAACCTTATACAACTAAAAGAGCTAAGGGAGAGCTATGTCAATATTAAAATCCGACTTGAATAAGCCAAAAGGAGAGAGGAGGTAGTGAGGAACCAGTTGAACAAAATGGAATAATTCTATCATGAGCCGGAAGAAAAAATTGTGAATCTTAGAAAGATGGATGAGAAATCAAACACTAAAATCAAGTTCTTGAACAACTCCATGACCCTGGATGAGATCTTGGATAGTCAGAGGCAACCAAATGACAAATATGGTCTTGGATACAATAAGGAAGAAATCAATACTCCTAAGAAACGTGATGTAGGTCCTTCATTTATAAAAGGTGAAAACAGGTCTGACACATGTCCTTCATTTGTAAAGGATGAATACAGGTCTGACACAACTCCTTCATTTGTAAAAAGTGAAAGTAGGTATGACTCATGTTCTTCATGTTCGAGAAATAAAAGAAACACTACAAAATTTAGACCACCAGATCAAGGAAGACATCCAAAAGCTAATCATACACCTTAAACCAATTTTAGAAGAGAGACACCTTCATGGATGAATCAAAGAAGGTATGAGAGTGTTTTTAATGGTTATTGTTTTTTCTTGTAATGAATATGCTCATAAATCTTTGAATTGTAGGCAGCATGAAAGAAAACAAGTTGTTAGGCTCATTAACAGTATAAGAAGTTGGAACTGCAATCATGTTGGACATATCGCTGCACATTGTTACACTATAAGATGCTATAGTTATGGTGGATATGGCCACAAAGCCTATAACTGTTGGAACTCAAGAAGACAGTCAATGAGAAATGCTTCATACATTACAACAAAAGGAGTAAATGGAACATGTAAGAAAAATGAAGTTGTAGTAATAGAAGATCAGAGAACAAAGTTCAAGAAACCAGGACACTCACATATGTGGATAGAAAAGACTAAACAAGTGAACATGAGTGAAGTTAATTACTGCATAAAGATGGGTAACACTTTTTCTTTTTTTATGAGAAAAAAAACTGTATTTTCACAAGTTCTCGAACTTCCGACATACAAAAGTATTTTTTTTATTTAGAATTTCACTTTACAGTAAAACAAAACTTGTGAAGAATTTGGTTAGATTTCCAATGACTATTTTTCAAATTTGTTTTATCAAGATTTGATATGTCAATTTGACAATAGTTTAACAGTATATTCCTTAAACATGAAAGGAATGATAATGAGTTATTTTTTCCCACAACAATGTATCTATTATTAAACTTATGTTTTTAACAATCGAAATATACTGCAACAATCTACAAAGACTCTACATTATTACGAATATAAATGTAACATCCCCCAAAATAAATTATTTTTGAATTTGAAATTCTTAAAAAAATTATTTCCGTTTTTGGTAAATTCGAAATTGGAATCTTTTTGCCATTTATGGAAATTCCAAATTTTGAATTTAGTTAATTGTAACTAGTGATTATGAATGTTGGGAAGATATATGTTTTGACCCAACTAAGTACTTGACTATGACACTTGTATGAAACAAAATATTTTATAATTATTGCTGAAGGGCAAATGGAACAACCATGTTAAAATCACCTGATCATGACTCCATGAGTGGGGAACATGTTGGAACTACCTCAGGGATGATTATTATAAGTGGCAAATTAGGAATTTGACCATTGGAAGCCCTTGAAAAGAAAGGATTTGGAAATTTGCGAAAATTTTCAAAGGGAAAAAGACCTAGGAATTTTTGTGGTGGGGATACATAACTTATGTGAGGAGGCATGACGATGCCTAGTATGCTGGGGAAGAAATCCATCTCTTGTTGTTACGAACACTACTCATTGAGTTTGAGGCAAGAAGAAGACTACTAAAAACTGAAAGACATTTTCTGGGGAGGAATTCCAAGTTAGCCCTCATGGATTCATGGTTAGGCTAGGGGGTGAACAGGACAAATTATTTGGCTGCCCTGTTCTACGTTTGGGAAGAATGTGGTTGTTCCATTTGTTGTTCGACAATTTTGTTAAGATATGTCTACTTTCCCCTTCTCTGTTTACATGTCATGATGAATTATTGGCTGGTGGGATTTTTATCTGATTTACATATATAAGATGGTCTGTTATTAAATTCCGAATGAACTATAACTGTAATTATAGGGATTCTACTCCTTAAATTTTGTTAGGAATTTCTTCCAGTTCGATGCATCTAGTATAACTGATTATTCTGTTAAGAATCACCATTCTCAAGGTAAAATTGAGAATTTTTAACATTTCACACCTATACTACATAGATATATATCTCTGTGAGTTAACTTTGATTTTGGTTTAAGTACCCGATCATATTTAAACTTTTGTGGTAAATGGTTATAATTTAATCAGGGGTCCCATCATTAGATCGCTCTAAGGAATTCAATAACAGTGTTTACCAAAAGAAATAGAAGGAATTGTTAAAGTTGAAATGATTAAAACATAGAGAGATTCTACACTACCAAAATTATACAAAATTACAGGACAATTTCAACCATGAGACTTCACCCTTGTCCCGAAAATAATTTATGCTTAAACGGATGACGATAATAGACATCGAGAGTCAACAGGGTTTCAGGGTGCCTAGAAACCCTATTGAAAAAGATAAGATGAAAGCCCTTTTATGTTTCCTAAACAACCAAGTATCATTAGATGAATATGGGGTAAACCCTCTCAGGAAATTCCTTCAAAGATTATGTAGGGTAATAATTCATAGTGAAGCCAACACCGTTCTTAGATGCATTGAATATTAGTTAGGAAAACCCCGTGGATAACTCTAATATATAAAAATGATAAAGGAAAATTACTTTTCTATAAGACTAGAGTGAATAACCCAAAATAAGGGAATTCATGGTGAAATATAAAGGTTCAATGCAATGAAATGCAATCTTTCCCTCAGGAAGTTACAGTGGGATGTCTACCCGTAGAGCATGACTGTTTACACAAATGAAGAATCAAATTTCCCACCCTCAACGAAGAACCCTCGGAGAATAAATTTTAAACACAGAGTCACCACTCTGGCCATGACGTTATTCTACAAAGAACCTTCTAAGATTAAATGCTTAGGTTTCAAAAAGAAACTCTTTGTTTACATATCAGATGGAGGCCGGAAGCGAAAGGGAAAATCATGAAGTGCCAAATTTGTTTTCAATCACATTCTATCTTTATTATAGTAGTCTAATCTCCTTCTCAAGATCCTGTACAGAACAGATAATAAATATTTGAAAAAAAAACCTCAATGCACGAGAAGATATAGGTAGAATCTATGTATCCTTACTAGAGAGGGTAACTACATAGGACAAAGGAAAATAACAAGTGTAGAAGAACACTTACCTTTCAAAGACTCCAAACAATGTTCTTTGAAGGAACTCTTGACATTGATGCGAGTTCCATATTCTCTATGGTTGGCCATTTCATTCGGCCGAAGAGTAATAGAGGTCATTTGGCCAAGTTATACTTATACATAGGGATAGGATTTGACAAAAACAAAACTCAAAAAAACCCTAATGAGTTGTGTAATGGACAAGTTAAGAATCTGTTTCGGGGCCATGTGACCGATTGGAGGTGGAGAGAGCACAGTGGGCATGGAGGTCGATCATTAATCCTAGGAGTACGCCATCGGGTATCTATTTAATATCGTAGGTAGGGACTTTAAAAATTGACAATATGCTCCTTCCACCTTACTTAATTCTCAGTTAAGGAAAAGAATAAGTGCATACCAGTTAGGTTTAGAGCAGACTCCTTTGGATGTTCTGGTTAGGTTCTAACACTTAACCGTAGACTAGTAACTAATTGTATACTATTAGTTAACATGTGGCCTTTCGAATAGTAACCATGTCCTTTGCATTAATCACTTTGTTTGGAGTGTTAATACTTTATAAACATACACCACAATGTTAATGTATATTCAGGGTGTTGTGTTATACGATGGAATTTGCACAAATAGGAAAAGAGTTCTATAGTTTACAAAGGGAAAATAAAAACTCCTTGTATTATAGAATGAGGACCAAATAAATTTAAGCCTTTAATAATAGTTTCATCCCACTCTTACGAAGGGTAGAGTTATGGATGCCAAGAGTACCTAGAAAAGAAGTGGCAGACCTAGTTATGGTAGAGTACTTAGAAAAGAAGTGGCAGACCTAGTTATGGATGCTAAGAGGTTACTGAAACCTCTACATCATGATGTTATGATTGAAGTGATGAAGTTATGTCTGAAGTTGCAATTCTTAGAATTCCTCTTCTTGTCTTAAATTCAATGATAAGATTCATCAACCTTATAATTTTTATTTTTATTTTTTTTTGCAAAATATGGGAAACTTTACATATGGTATCAAAGAAAAGGTTACAACACTTGGACCTTGAACAAGGAAAAATTAATTGATTAGAACATATTTTCGTCTATATAAAACTAACAAACCATTATTATTACAAACATAAAACTCCTTTTTATTTTGTGTTAATCATGGCAGCCCATGATGACGCAGAAATCCGACTTGATGGGAATCCTGAACAAACACCTCATGAAGATCCGAGACAGAATAGTGACAAAATATCACCTACTAAATTTTTGGAAACAGTGAGGAATCTCATTGTGGAGCTGCAAGTTTTCAAAGAAGACAATGAGAAATTGAAGAAGGCACAACATGAACAACAAAAAATAAATGAAGTATTGTTGCATAGTATAGTGACAAAGAAAATCCCAAAGGATGATAACCACAAAGAACAGGTCAGTAAAAGGACCTCCAAGAATTCTGGTCCTGAAGTAGAAAAGGGGGACAACTCATCTAAAGGTACACCTTCAGCTGAAGATAAATTAAAAACAGATAAAAAAAAAAAAAACATGTAGATCACCTTGAGGGAGAATTTAAGAAAATCAAACCCGCTACCTTTGACGGGGAATCCAGAACAGGGGAGGAAGATGAAGCATGGTTATTAGACATCAAGAAGTATTTCCATATCTACAACTCTTCCAACAATATAAATGTTGGAATGACCATTTATAATTTGAAAGGAAAAGCCAGCATTTGGTGGCAAGACCTGAAATTGGCCAAGGACCTGAAGGAGAAACAGATGGAATGGTCATACTTTAAGAAATAATACCTATCTGAAAGTTAATATGAAATAAAAACCGATGAATTTTATGATCTACGACTTGGTCAAATGACTATCAAAGATCTGATAAACAAATTCCTGGAATTACTAAGGTTCGTACCTTATATCTGAGAGGATAAAGTGAAAATCCAACAGTTCCTAAGTTGTTTACCACAGTATTAAAATGACACAATCAAATTTGATAACCCCAAATCCTTGAGTGAAGTGCTCAGAAAAGCCCAAATGTGTTACGACCAATACAAGGAGTGGTTATAATTTCCTAAGGCTTGGAAAGACAAGAAACAAGACCAAATGAACCAACGGAAGAAGGGATACCAGCCAACTCCATATCGTAACACAAAAAAAATCTTTCCAAGGAAATATTTTCACTCCAATAATCCAAACACTCAAGGAGGCGGTAAACCAGTAAATATGGGAACTAACAAGTTTGGGGACAGTCCCCATGAACCATTAAAATGATGGGAATGTGGAGAACCTCATCTAAGTATGAATTGTCCACGTTTGATTTCAGCAACCATACATACTGTTCACAATCTGCAGGAAGCCTCTACAGTGGGAGATGTGGGCAGAATCTTGCATCGGATAAATGCAGCCATGGATGGCTGACAAGATGACCACTAGTCCTCTGTGGTGGAAATTGACGGTACAATCAATAACACTAGAATTTTTGTTTTAATTGACCATGGAGCTACATTAATTTATATCACTCCAAGTATAGTGGAGTCTAATAAACTTAAGAAAGTAAGACACGCAAAATCTTGGTTGGTACAACTAGCAACAAGAATGAAAAGAAAAGTTGTTGACTTTATTTCTGATTATGAGTTCAGTTTAGGTGGTCAAAACATAAAGAAAAATATGAACATTCTACCGCTAGGATCTTATGATGTAATTATCGAAATGGATTAGTTATAAAAGCATAAAGAAATGTTAGATTGTTATGAAAAATCACTTAAGTATAAAGACGAAAATGACACTACTAGGATAGTTCAAGGTATACAAAAACCAGTATCAGTTAGACAGATTTCAACAATGCAATTCAAGAAAATCATGAGAAAGGGGTGTCAAGTTTATTCCACCCAAGTAACAAACCTGTTAGAAAAAGAAAGTAAACCCAACTTGGAGGATTTTTCCATGTTTCCCTATTTCAGAGATGTGTTTGTTGATGAGATACCTAGATTACCCCCATGGACAGAGATAGACTTTTCTATCGACCTACTACTTGAGTCAACCCCTATCTCTAAATCACCTTACCGAATGAGTTTGTCAGAATTAATAGAATTTTTTTCATAATAAAAGGATCCACTAACAATATGTAGTAATCAAGGAAACCACCCAGATGACAGATCTTTTAAAATCCAAAAGGTTGAGCTTACATGATCAATCTAGGAGGAGTAGAGATGAAAAATCTTGGATTTCAAAATTTAACCTTCAACACTCTTCGTGTTCCAAGTATTCACAACAATCATGTTGACAACTTCATTCTTCTTCTTTCAGTTTTAAGCAATGGCTTTCTTCTTAATCTGGGAACACACTCTGTTTTGATGGATCATCCAAAGGAAACCTAGGGGAGGCAGGTGTGGGGCAGGGGGGGTTATTTTGCAGCCCGAAGGAAATAGAGTCTTGGATTATTTATGGAATTTCGGGATGGAAAAAAACAACAATGTGGAGGCTTACACCCTGATCCAAGGGATAGATTTGGAAAAGAAAAGGAAAATTCAAATTTTGAATGTAGTGTGAAATTGGAAGACCATAATAAGGAAAATGATATGGGGTTCCTCTCCTCATAACACGATCCTAATAATTTTAATAAACATAATTCTCATGCCCGTAGGATCCATGCAAATAAATTGTTTCCACATCCTCCAAAACAACAATGAAGAGGCAGATAAAATGACCAATAAGGCCATAGAAAAGGCCTCTGGTCGCTTGGGGGTTAGTGGTCAAGAAACTTCATTCCCCTTTCCATGAAATCAGAACCTAGAATGATTCATCGAGCCCATGATCTTTGGTGGGTGACGCATGGCTCGCCATTGCGACACATGTTCTCCAACACATGAACCTACACAAGATGTTGAGAGCTTTTAGGGCAGGTGGTTAATTGCGCTGGCTATGGGAAGTACCAAAGATACATCTCGAGGCTAAGAGGATTTCCTCCTCACATGTATGCTCTTTTGTGTTTCAGGAGGGAGGTGTCAGGTCCAACGAATGAGAGAACAAAGATAAGTGATCAGATGGGGATGGTTATATTAGAAGGTGTTATCCCATGAGCTTCATCACCCCTTGAAATCCCTTGGCACAACTTCTTCCAGACTGAAAAGGTAGTATCCAAATACATGTTTCATTTCTCCTATCAATTATCCTCATACTTGGATTTCCTTAGGGTCTGCATTGACATCATGAAAAATTATGGGAGAATTTATCCCATGAATTTTTATAAATCTCGAGGCCTCTTGCCTTTGTCCTGTGCAAATTTCCCTAGCTGTACTAAGTGACTTCTTTCTAAATTTCTTTGGTGGTGTGATTTCCTCCCTCTCTCCGGGTGGGATTATCATCATAGCTGGGTGGGTTTATCGACACAACATAGTCCAAGTGTGGTTATGTCTCTCAACTAGAGCCACCTTCAACTCCTTGTTTTGTGGTAGAAATTCCCTTTCATCATTGAGGAATTGTGCAGTTTGGTTTTGTTGAAAGAGCATAGATAGCAAGGGGTGAAAAGTAGGGAAAATCCAACTTGAACCCAGATTCGAGGGCGCAAAGTCTCAGAAGTTAAAAATTAAATTCAGAGCCATCAATTCCATGGTATCCTTTGATATTGAAACTTTGTCTCAGCATCAACTTATCATCGATAAGCTACAATATGAAGTGTTTGCGCAACGTAGTCAAAACAAATATTTATATGTCCACAAATTTTCGTATATATATATATATATATATATATAACAACTTCAAGTAAAAGACACTTTCTAGAGTCGAGTATGAAGGATATGTGTATTCCTTCATGCTCAACATGTGGTTGACACTTGACATTAAAAAATAATTTTCATCCACCTTTTAATTTTTTTTTATATCAACATCGACTTTAAAATAATTTTATTTAACTTTATATATATATATATAGAGAGAGAGAGTATTTGAGAACAATTTTTTTTTTTTTTTTTGAGCATAGGTCCTTTCTACTTGTCCATATAAGGGAGATGCATAATTACTTCAATGATTAATATCATCCTATATCATCATCATAGAAGCAACTATTTCCCCCATTGAGAGTGTTTCTTTGATTAGGTACCTAACATATAAGAACAATACAAACAACATGGATGACAAGAGGCTCCGCAAAATTGGTTCAAACTATATGCAAAACCAACAGTGGCTCAAGAAGTGATGGCATAAAGATGTCAAATATTGGCTAAATCATTAGGGAATACAATAAGAATCCATCACAGAGAATACCCATAATATTACAAATACTATCACTCCAAATTTAAGGCGAATATGTGGTGTGATAAATAAATAGTGGATAAAAGGAAAGTAAGATACTACAAGCAAGTGGTCAACCCTAATTTAAAGAACTACAGTCATGGAGAATGCCGATAATATTACAAATACTATCACTTGTAAATTTAAGGATAATATGTGGTGTGATAAAGAATTAGTGGATAAAATAAAAGTAAGATACTATAAGGAGGCCCCTGGATGCAAGTGTCGACCTGTAGGCCATCGCCAATCCCTCATCATACGTCGCACTCTCTGAACATGCTCTTCCTCACCCCCCCTCATGTGCTTTAACTATCCTCGTCCCCCGAGATGCAACTTCATAACTCCCCCCAAGGCTCCCTCTCCACAACTACTCGACCTCTGTACACTCCATCATTTCACATGCTTCTGAATCCTAGAAACCTTAATTGCACCATATTTGACACCCCCTCATCTTGATGCTCTTCTCTCGGCCTTCCATGACCTCTCCACCCATTCTCTCCTTTCCTACTATGCAATTTGGCTCTCTTATCTTCATAAACAACATCCCTCTACTTTCTACGTAAGGTGGTGGATCTCCCTCGTCATATTACCCAAAATTCTCAATTCCTCTCTCATGCCTCCTCACTGGCATGTCACCCCCACCTTGGGATAAAGTGGCCATGGTAGGCAATCCTCCACAGTTCCTCCCCTGCCCCTCCCAAGAAACCAATATGGATATGATTTTTCAGTTTGTCACGTTGTAGCAGTTTCTTAATGATTGGCATGAAGAAGTATTTGGCTCCCTCCTAGCATCCCGTCGCATGTCCAAGCACCATCGAAGCTACTGGGTAGTCAAAAAATACCTCGCCTGCACCCCCCTCAACCTCTTGGGTGTCTTTCTTCTGAGCCCCTCTAGCTCACCTTGCTCACCCCACTCCCACACTTCTTCTCCTCCTCCCTTTTCTCCTCCCTCCCCCATCACCTATCCTCCTCCCTCTCTGGCCCAAATTAACACGTCGATGCCTCAAGAGGCTCCCAACATTTTAGGTGAGGGAACTTCTCCATGCACGAATAACTTGTTGAAGGATCCCTTCATATAAAGAACTTGCCTCTTAGTCAAGAATCCAAGTTCAGACAACTCCATATCCTACAATTACATCGACAAAATATTTAGTGGATGCCCGATTATTGAAGAAACTCCTCCGAATGTCCCCTTTTCTTGATTCTCAGACCTCTGTTCTACTTTCTAGTTCTTTTAACAATTGCAAGTTTTTTTAGTCTTTTGTCAACAATCACAAAAAAAATTAAAGTCAATTTTTTGGTAATCCCGGTTTCCCATCAAGGGTAGGAAGAATTCTCCAGTCTCTACCCACCTAGTTTGCCACTAAGGTAGACCCAATTTTTTTCCACTCTCAGGGATAATCACTATGTTTTTTACTTTATTTTAATATATTAGCACATGAACTTACAAAAAAAAATATACTACAAGGACGTGGTCAACCATAATTTAGAGAACTCCAAAGAAGAAAATCAACATTGCTAAAATAAGAACAAACTCTCATGAGCTACATACTAAAAGTGGATGTTGAAAAATTCTCAAAACACTGTGTGATGAATGAATTTGTCATCTTTGCGACAGTAAGAGGGTAGAAGATGAATAACTTTAACTTGGTCGAGATTATGTGAGAATAACGTTGAAACATTAGAATGTTGTTAGTGCTTTCTTCGTGAGTTGTTTTACTGGAGTTTAATTTTAGATGATAAGAGCTTTTCTAAATACATCTAGAGGTTTTCTAAATAATTTTAGATGATAAGAGTTTTTCTAAATAAGAGTTTAAACTACATAAATTAGATGTCAAATATTCTTTTCTAAATGGTGATTTAAAAGAACATGTTTATTTGGTTCAGCATGAAGGGTTTTTCAAACAAGGACAGGAACAACTAGTTTGTAGATTAAGGAAAGCCTTATATGGTTTGAAACATGCACGAAGATCATGGTATGTAAAAATAGATACCTTCTTTTATTAGAATGGTTTTTTGAAAAGAAAAAATGATCCTAACATGTATGTTGAGAAAGATGAAGAAGGAAATGTTGCTTTAATATCTTTATATGTAGATGATCTCATTATTACAGGCAGTGCATGCAAGTTAATTGAAGAGATTAAAAGTTAGTTGCCTCAAGAATTTGAAATGAAAGAACTTGGCGAATTGCATTACTGTTTAGGACTTGAGGTTTGGAGAAATATTGGTAAGACATTAAGCACTCAAAGTAAATACACAAAAGAAATTATTAGAAAGATTAATATGAGTGAATGTAAAGCAATGTTAACTCCCTTAGAACGGAATGCAAAGTTATAGAGTGAGGATGGAACTAAAGAGGTAGATGGTACTTTATATCATTCATTGGTGGTCAGTTTGAACTACCTCACCACTGCCAAACTAGACATTGCATACTCAATGATCATCCTTATTCAGTTCATGGCTAAGACTTCTAAGAGCCACTGGAAAACTGTAAAGAAAGTCCTCTGATACTTGAAATGGAAAATAATTTTTGTATTATGTGTACTGATGAATCTGAAGTTGAACTGATAGGTTTTTCTAATTTAGATTGGGTAGGAAATCGTGGTGATATAAGATCTACCTTAGGTTATGCATTTCATATAGGATCAAGGGTTGTATCATGGAGTAGCAAGAAACAACCAACTATTTATTTGCCGTCAACATAATATGAGTATAAATCCTTAACCAATGCTACCTGTGAAGTTGTTTGGTTAAGGAGAATTCTTACAGATGTTGAAGAGGAGAAAAATGGTCCATCATGCATCAATTGTGATAATCAAATTGCTATCAAATTGACACAATCCAATATATCATGCAATATCAAAACACATCCACCTACAACACCACTTCATGAGAGAGAAGATTGAACCAAAGGAAATTAATTTGATTTTTTGTAATACAAATAATAATGTGGCTGATATATTTACCAATCCTATTGGTAAACTCAAGTTTTAAGTTTTTAGAAGCAAGTTAGGTGTTGTAGAAAGTCAGTTTCTTCGTTAAAGGGGGATGTGAGAATAATGTCAACACTATAGAATGTTGTTGGAACTTTCTTCGTGAATTGTTTTACTAGAGTTTAATTTTAGATGATACGTGGTTTTAGAACCATACTTCTAAGATTTTGTTCCTAGTTTATTCGTGGGCTTTCCAGATATAAATGTAGCAGGGTTTTCCTTTTGATGAATGAATTGTGATAACAATTTTTTCTCACATTTTCTACGGATTAATCTCTCTGTTTATAATTTATTGTAGTTCAATTCAAACAACTACCAATCAAATTTAGACTTATGATTATGTTGAGTTAAACTTCATAACTACGCCACCACCACTTGAGTAGTTATTTACTAATCAAATTTAAACCATTATTGAAGATGCCGAGTTAAAATTGTTTGAGAATAAAAGAAGATGCCACGTTAAAATTCCATAGAAGATGGAAGAGTAATTTGTAAGTACAAGACTTCATCAAACTGTTACGATAGACCATATGCCAAATAATCTTATAAATGTATATTATATATAGTCTGAGTGGGCCTAATGGCTAAGAATGTGTGTTTCCTCTTAAGAGGTCACAAGTTCAAATCCAGAGGGGGGTAGGTTATGTGTACCTCCGTAGACTTTACCAGTCAAATCATTGGGAAGAGGGGGGTCCCTTGTCCCACAAACAAGGGGGTCTCATACACCAATTTGGTGTGGCTTAGCCATGACCTTAAAAATAGATTATTATTATTATTATCCAACTTTTTAAATATAAATGACGAATTTCACTTATAAGTTAAAACTGTACATAGAAGGTCAACTCATAACATATAAATATAATTTTATATCAACCTATTCTATATGGTTGATATAAAGGACCAATTACTAAAAATTTATGTTAAAATTAGGCTATAAATGTCAATAAAAAATACTAAATATAATTTGGTTTGACATATTAATTGGTTTCAATGGACATTCATCATCATCATCAGTATTATATATTCTTAATGGACATTCATCATCATCATCGCGATTATATATATATATATATATATATATATATATATATATATATATATATATATATATATATATATAGATTATTGAGGAAGTATTTGTGCCATCTAAATTAAAAGGAAGAGTATGTTTTTTTTAATCTTATTTAATGTTTTTAAGTATTAAATGTATGAGAATTGTATAATACTAATTATTAATTATAATTTAAATTTAAAAGTGATTTTTATGGTTTTTTAAGAATTATTATTTTATAATTGCTATATTTTAACTAATTTTTAAATCATTTTTAATTATTATTATTTATAATTTATAATTAATTATTTTTCCATTTTTAATGAATATTTTATTTATTTATTAACTATGATAATATTTATGTTAGGGAGAAGCTCCCTGCATTGAGATTGAGGGGGATTTCCCCCTCCATACAACATTTCATCTTTGGAGCCAGGAGGAAAGATTTGGGTTAGATGGCATATAGACATGGATAACACCGTGGATACATGAGCCAGAGTGGTGCATCTGATAGCCATGATTGGACACAAACACTCACCACTGGGTGCAACGCAATATTGAGGTTGTTTCCGCGAACTTCAGGGTGGCCACCACTCCTCGGTTTCATGTTCAACTGGAGGAAATGGAATATGAAATTCAATTGGAGAGAACCCTGACTAGGAGGTGGAAGAGCCAATAACCAAGTGATTGATGGATGTGCGTAACGGGAGAGGGCACAAAACCAAGTACTAGAAGATGGTTGATATATATTAGCACTTAAAAACATCGTTGGGACAAATGATGCAATGATTTATATTGACACCTCAAAATATTCTTGGGACAAATTTTGCAAACACGTGAAACACATGAGAACACCCAAAACACCATCCAGCTACAATTAAACTTTTTGACCTGATCCTCAAAGAATTTTTATCTCGTCTCCCATCCTAAAGCACAACGATGACAACCTTATCACATAAGAGCACCACACAATCAACACCCAATATGCCTCATGACTCAATTGAAAATCCCCGAGCTCACTTAAAAGTATGTACACCTAATATCCATGATTGGACAGGAACACCCACCACCTAGTGCAATGCAATATTGAGGTTATTTCCACAAACTTCAAGGTGGACACCATGCCTCAGTTTCACGCTCAACTGGAGGAAATGGAAGATAAAATTCAATTCAAGAGAACCCTGACTAGGAGGTGGAAGAGCCAATAACCAAGTTATCTATGGATGTGGGTAACAGGAGAGGGCACAAAACCAAGTACTAGAAGATGGTTAATTTATATTGGCACTTCAAAACATCGTTGGGACAAATGCTGCAATGATTTATATTGGCACCTCAAAACATCATTGGGACAAATGTTGCAAGCACGTGAAACACGTGAGAACACCCAAAGCACCATCCATCTACAACTAAATTGTCTGACCTTCTCCTCAGAGAAGTTTTATCTTGTCTCCCATCCTCAAGTACAATGATGACAACCTTATCACCTAAGAGCACCACACAATCAACACCTAATATGCCTCATGACTCAATTGAAAATCCCCAAGCTCACTGAAAATTATGTACACCTAATAGCCATGATCAGACAAGAACACCCACCACCTTGGTGCAACGCAATATTGAGGTTGTTGCATCGAAATTCACAATGGCCACCACGCCTCAGTTTCGCGGTCAACTAGAGGAAATGGAAGATGAAATTGAATTGGAGAGAACCCTGACTAGGAGGTGGAAGAGCCTATAACCAAGTGATTTATGGATGTGAGTAACATGAGAGGGCACAAAACCAAGTACTAGAAGATGGTTTATTTATATTAGCACTTCAAAACATCGTTGGGACAAATGTTGCAATGATTTATATTGGCACCACAAAACATCATTCAAACAAATGCTACAAACACATGAAACACGTGAGAACACCCAAAACACCATGCAACTACAATTAAACTGTTTGACCTGCTACTCATAGAATTTTTATCTGTCTCCCATCCTCAAGCATGATGATGACAACCTTATCACCTAAGAAAACCACACAATCAACACCTAATATGCCTCATGACTGAACTACAAATCCTCGATCTCACTGAAAAGTATGTACACATTTTTTGGTTTTGAATGATGATAAAAAGTAGTGGATATAACATAGCTTCTTAGAAGCTTTAGTTTTCTCTTTTTACTGTTTTTTAAGCTAGACATGATACTCTAAAAAAACCTCCTTTTAACTATATAGACATATGACCTATTTCTTTTTTGTTGGTCCTGAAATAAATTAATAAAAAGAGTCTCATGTGATTATAAAAAAATAATATCTATATTATGTTAAAATTGTATTATTATTATTAATTTTTAGACAACTCATTCATATACATATATAACCCTTTTGTTTCACTTATGCAAGTTATATTATTTTTTATTTACTTATTTTCAATCAACTTTCACTTTTATTTAAGTCTTCTAAAATTTACTTTTTATTTTAAGATAATAATTAGAGGGTTTAAATTTTCTAAAAATTAAACATAAATCAAAATTTATAAATTAAAGTAAAGCTAGTGTATGAATATTTTATTTATTTATTTGTTTTCAATAAACTTTCACATTTAAATATTCTAAATTTTATTTTTAATTTTAAAATAATAATTTAAATATCCACTCAAAATATTAAAAAAAATTCTAAACATTAAACATAAATAAAAATTTATAAACTAAATTAAAACTAGTGCATGGATATTACACGTTAGAACATTAGATATAATTTGTGGATGTGATATTGATTATTAAAGTAATACATACTAGTATTGAGTCATTATTTAAGACAATTTTTTTTTAATTATATTAGGTTCATAAAGTTTTATTTTTTTTTAATTATATTAGTATTGAGTCATTATTTAAGACATTTTTTTTTTAATTATATTAGGTTCATAAAGTTTTATTTTTTTTTAACTATATTAGGTTCATAAAGTTTTTTTTAAATTATACTTGGTTGATATGTTTATTTTTAAATAAAAAAATATAACTATTTTCTTTTTCCATTTAAATTAGAATATTTTATCGACAAAATGCATCGAATCTTTGGTGATAATTTCGTTGATTTACAATTTATCCTATATGATAGCGTGAATGTTATTTAGTTGAAAAGTATATATTTTCGCTACCAAGTGGATTTGGCGAGTTGGTGATAATGTCATTGATTCAAAATCTAAGCTCTTATTTGAAAAGTTTATATTTTCGTTAGCAAATTGGATTCAGAAAGTATATATTTTCGTTAGCAAACTGGATTCAGTCAGTTGGTGATAATTTGTTAAAGTTCTGAATTAATAAATAGAGGAAAGGAAAAGAATATTAATTATTTTAGAAAAAATAATTTAACGTGGAAAGATGAAATAACATGCAAACTATCATGCCACAACATTGGAATGTGGAAGACTACGTTGCATCAATGCAATTGGAAGTAACAAGTGAGAATGCAAGTGGGAAGGAATAATTTGAGATCAAAAGAAAATGAAATGTCATCTCTCAATTACAAATGTACATATATTTATAATCTAAATCAATGAGAAGAAAAACCCTCATTAGTATTAGGATGAGATGCAATATTATATTTCAGTATGTTTCATATGGAGTGTCTTGAAATATGTTGTATATTGGTTTATACTTTCTCCTGATAATTGTATTTTTTAATTATTATATATTTGAAAATTTTAAAATACTACATATAGAGTGACCCAACAAAATGAATAAAAAATCTATATTTCAAATACTAGAAAATGCCAAATTTATTCATATTAAAAATAGAAATAGAGAAATAAAAATATTATTTTGAGAACATGTAGTTTTAACTAATATGTGAATTAATATATGTGGTGATTGTATAGCTAGTATGTGAACTAATATATGTGGTGATTGTAAAGTTGCTCTCTATTTATTTATGGAATTATTTGTTGTTATGACTATGCCCAAGTATGATGAGTTGTGGATAGCCACTTGTGCTTTGAAATTCTTAAATTCTCAACTATATATGACATAGTTGAATCTAAATTTAAGAGGGTGTTAGGGAGATTTTATCAGTTCTTTGTGTTGTGTTAATTTATTTCAATGGTCATTTATTTTTTAAATACATTGTACTATGAGGATCAATCATAATTTAAGTTAAATACACTTTACTTTCAGAATAAATAATAACCACTTAGTTTATGGCTACTTACACTTCACCATTATTGATATGATTTGCTATATTAAATATCCATTGTTGATATTATTAGTTATATGAAATATCATTAGGTAGATGAAATAGTCTTGTTATATATTGTATTATATGATTATCAATCATAACCACTTAGTTAATGGCCACTCACAATCCATTTTTATTGATATTATTAATTATATTAAATTTTGCTATGTAATATGAAATAGTTTTGTTATATAAGTGGAGATATATTGTGTATTTTAATAAGGAATTCAAGGAAGCAAAGTCATACAATCACACACCATTTGACATCTAGGATTTATTGTGTAAATTGATATGGGAAAACCAAAATGAAGGGAAAACTCATTATTTTCATAAAAGAGATGCGTGTGCTAGTGACTTAATGTTAAAAGAAAAGGTACACCTTTAATCTACTCTTGAGATACATTAGTGTACAATCAAGATTCTTTCTCTCTATGGACTATGGCAAGGAATTTACAAATTCCTTTTCTTCCTTCTTTTTCAATACTACTCACCACAATATCTATGTAGTGATTACAAGTTGTGAAAGTTAGTTTGTCTTCTCCTCTATCCTAGAACTTGAGACCCATAATCAATGGTTGCATAAATCAAACTCTACAATAGTTTTATTTTTTATCTCTCTACTTCGTAAGTCCTCAAGAATCTCCTCTATGCATGGAAACTTGGTATAATATACAAGATAAATAAAAGTTGCATAAAGAAAATAGATACTTCTATAATCCTCCTCTCATTATTAGGGTCCTACCCTAACCTACATACTTTAGTTTGTGTAGGATTTATTTTAGTCAATTAGTGTATGTAAAACTCTTCTTTGAATAATTCTCATTAGATAGAAATGGATAGTTATTTAATGTAAAAGGGTCCACTTTATTGAATAAGGATTGTGAAATTTTGGTAAAATCTACACAAATAATCTAGCTAGCAAAAATGAACAAAACGCATGCAAAGCTGAGAGAAGAAGAGAAGAATTGGAGAGACAAAATAAAGAATTGTATTAACCACTATTCCACACTCAAAGAGTGAATACTATAGAATATATATAAGCTACATGATACAACTACTTATCCATAGTATTATTCTAGAGACATGTTGACATACACTGATATAAAGCCCTGAGTATCTGCCACCTAGTCCTAGCTAACTAACCATGTAGTGATCAGTTAATCCGATCATACAAGTAGAGTGGAGAGAATCTCATGAATGCACATGTGGTGTAACCTCGTAGTCTCATGTATATAGTGTCCCTGCCCTTGGTGATGATCTGAAGGTGAGTGTTCCCTCCTGGTGATGATCCCAAGGTGAGCATGCAACACTTGGTGATAATATAGAGGTTTCCATTCATGGCTTGACTCCACTAGTCTAACTGATATATAACTGATTACTGACTAAAGAGGAGGTAGCACCCTCATCTAGGGGAGAATATGTCATATAGGGAGGACTATCTCATACCATGGGAATACTCAACATAGACAAATAAACATATGATATGAAATACTAGGTGGGTGTGTAATATCTCCTATATTGCCTTAAATGACTGCTAGGGAGTATGAATGGGTCCCAATAAGAATATGTTTTAGGAATCCATTTTACAATGAATTTATTAAAAAAAAGGAACAATAATAAAGAGGAACATGAAAAACCTCATGGGAAACCCCCTCCCCTCGAGATACAATGATAAAAACGAGGAGGGCAACTTCTGGGAAACTGTGTTCTTCACCCCAAGGACACCTCGCAAGGCTTGAAATCTATGCTCATTGAAGGTTTTGATGAAGATGCATATGTATGTACAAATATGATGAAGTAAATGCACCAATGTTATTTCCTTATCTATCCACTTTCTCTAATTCAAACGAAGAAAATCCAAATCCGCATCATTTATGGCAGTTTTCCAATACATATTCTCATTAGCCTTTGCATAGTCATGGGGGTTGAATACATGAACCATGTAGTAATGCATGGGAATTATTGGTTATATGAATTTCAGAGCATGTGGATCTCCCTAATATTTGGTTCTCATCCTCTAGGATCACCAATATCATATGCAAGATCATTAGCTACTTGTAGGATGGATTTTGCCCATTTGGGTCTTCATTTTAGATAGGCAAATTGATGAAGGCCCCCTACCCTCCTAGGGTTTTGTGACCTCCCATTTTAGGATTGTTCTTTCTTCTGAGTCGAATTGACTCTTCGGGCTCCTAATTGAACCCAAATAGATTATACACAGGACCCTTTTCCTCCTTTAGGCACAGGTCTTGTCATACCCGCACCCTCTGTGTGCGCAATCTGGATGCTCTTCCTTTTGTGGGCACTATCTCCTTTTCACTAGCCCCTTCCTTGCATGTGAACTTGGGAAACGACCTCACATGACTGCTCGATTACCTGTTAAAGTCCACACACCGTTAATCCATGAAATTATATGGGACCGTCAATCTCTTGATCTTGACGGTATGTCTGAGTTGACGCTTTAGCTATACCCCTTCCAAATCCATGGACAAGGTCTGCTCCCTATGAATCAACGGATAAGATCTATTCTCAATTCTGGACTTCAAGGTTTTGAAATCTCAAACCTCACTTTCCTCCGTACTCCAATCTTCCATAGTTAACGATCTGTTGCCACCTGTCTCCCTGAATATGCGGCTAGGATCTCTTCCATGGATATTTCCTTCGGGAATATCAACTCTGAAATTCCTGCTTTTCCCTGTGTGATAATATTCTAGAGTAGAATATCTATCGACACTTGTCCCCCTTAATCTATGACTAGGATTTCCTCCATGAATCTGGCCTTCGGGAATCTCAATTCTCAAACCCTCGCCACTGCTGACTAGTTATATTCTGGAGTGGAAGATATGATGACATGTATCGTCACCAATCAATGATTGTTCTCATGCTTTGTGACTTTGGCCTCCTCAACCAAATCAACGACCCTCTGACTCCCTTCTCAATTGACGATCAAGATCTCTTCTCTGGATATTTGGACCTTTCCTCCTCCACTTTCCTCCAGAGATCTAGATCTGGCGTCGCGTGCCCAGCTTCACATCAACAAATCTCGTCCTTTCTAAGACTTCATCCTTCAGGAGTTCTCAAATCTCAACAAACACAAACCTCCAGAGTGTCGGATCCTCTAACTCTTATCCTCCATGATCCAACAGTTATCCAACATAATGAATCTTCATCCTCCACATGTACCATCATAGATCAATGATCCATGTTTCTCCTTTGGGATAAATGAACCTCAATGCTTTGGGCTTCGACGCTTCGGAACTTTCTTAAACTCAAATTCTCAAAAACTCCAAAGCACGATCCTCCAAAGCTCATGATCTGGTGACACTTGTCCAACCTAGATCAATGACCATCATATTCTTTGGTTGTTTGGGATTCAGTGATTTCAAACCCTTCTCCTTTGGGTTATCCTAGAATGATTTCACCTGAAGTTCACGATCTTTCTCCACGTGCCCTTTTTGGATCTGACGGTCCAGATTCTCTTTGGGTCTTTGGGTCTTCGCCTCTCTGGCTCTTCGACTCTTTGGCTCTCCGGTGCTTCAGACTTTGGGAGTCTCAAACTCCTATGCCCTCATTTATCCCAAATTTCTCTAAGTCGCAGACTCAGATATGATGACAACTATCCCCTCACAGATCGATGACCCTTGGATCTTCGGCTATTCGAGGTTTGGGTCTTTCAACATTCCATCCTCCATCTTCAATTTATATTAAAATTTGTTAACACATGTTCATATGAATATGAAGGTTCATATTCCCTTCGATTCTTTGGCTCTTTGGGCTTTTGAATTTTCAAACTTATGTGCGCTCATTCCTTCTGAAGCATTCCCACCCAAAATTGATGTATTTTCACCATGCATCTTCCCAGATGATGGATGGTCCCAAATGACTTCGAGACTTCATAACTTTAACAATTCTATCCTCTTGTGTGTACACAACGTTAAGGCTCATGCACTTTTGTATAGGTCCAAGGATTGTTGATCCTCTGTGCTCAGATCCAACGAATGAGATTTGTCCCTCTCCTCTACGCTTCCTTCGTTCATTAGACATAGATCTAATGGTCCAGGCTCCTCTCCACAACCAATATGATGGTTGTTGTCACTCCTCCTCCTAATCTTTTGACTTCTTCTGCCTCATAAGAGTTTTGTCAGTGTTCAAAGGTTTCAGCCTTTGAACTTCCTCCTGTGAACCCGACTACTCTAGGTCTCTCTTGTTCTTCTGAAAGCATTATCTCTTTTCATCTTTAGGACTTAGAATAATTCCATCACCCACGCACTCCTTGCATTATCCCGTCTAAGATTGATCTCCTCGAAGATTTAGATCTTCCATGCACTCCTTGTGTTTCTTGGATTTTGTCAAACTTAGATCCAAAGGATTTATTGAAAAGATTTTTTTCTCGTCGTCCTGGTGTTTTCCTTACTCGATGCACACCTTACAGATATTCTCCTTATAGAGTGTTCAGTAACTTTGTCTCTTTACAAAATCAACATAGAGTTATTTCTATCAACTCCTTGCACTTTTGTTGATGAAGGTTCAACGTTATCTCTCTTAATCTTTTCTGAGGTAAAATCACCTCTATCAACACACTCCTTGCAGACAATGTGCACTCCTTGCACTCAAAAACTCAAAGAAGAGAAACAATTGAAACTTATTTGATAATTCACAAGTTCATACATTCAAAAAAAGAATGACATATAAAATCATAACAATGAACAAAAATACATAAACACACCATGTGGAGGAAAAACTTATTTTCTATTATCTTTGTGTGCCTATATAGATGTTTACAAAAAATGGACTTCAACAGAGTCCCAATTCTCTCTAGTTCTCCTAACCTAACTCTATCTTGAGTTCTACTTCTTCTAACAAACCTCTCTAGATTTCTTCTTCTCCTATCTGACCTCCCCACTAAGATCTCTCTCTCCCTTTACAAAATGAGGGCTCTACGATCTTATCCTCTCCATCGCCTTAGTGTCATTATTGTCTCAGTTAAGACACCATACTCCTACGACTTCATTACATAAATGATTGTATCCAGACCTGACTACGATCTAGACCTTTTTACACTCAACCATTTAAGTCAACTCTATACACTACCTGTACAAAGGCATGGCTTGATTCTTACGACCTTACAATAAAAATCCCTATAGGATCATATTTTGAATTTAAAAATGGGAGGGTCAATGCCTCTCCTTCTCTGAAGTGCACACTGATGTGGTGGAACGCTGGCATGTTGCTGAGGTGGAGCGATGATCCTGAATCATACTCCACTGCTGGGAAAATCATGAGCTCCTGCTCATGATCTCCTCTTCTCCAGTCTTGAAATCCTCCTGGATCCAAAACTCTCCCTTGGAGTTGTCCTCTTGCTTCTCTCCAGCTATGTCGTTGATATTGCTTCTATTGCTTCTGTTTCTTCCCTACTACTACAAAAGGCTCTCTTTTGTTCAACTTCTCTTTGCTAACTACTTCTGCTGACCTCAACATCAACTTCTTGATCTCCTCTATCACCCTATCTAGATGCTCCAGTGGCTGGATATTCTTATGCAGTCTTCTCTATTGCACTTCCTCCTAAAACACATCAAAGTGTAGATCATCCTTATCCCGCACATCATTTTCTTCTCCTGCGACATTAGTTTTCCACCCTGCTACAAACTCCAGTTTCACAGTCTCATCATTGAGCTACTTCTCAGCTTCCTCCTCTAACAGATAGGTTTCTTCTGTTAGCTCCTCTACTTGTACATCACCAGCTTCCTCCAATTGATCTCTGAGATGGTATCCTCCTCCATCTGTCTCTAACTTAGCCTATTAGATGTGCATAATTCACATCTTGACCCTTTTCTCCAGGGTTTCCAGTTCCTCATGCAGTTCAAAAAAGTCTATGTTGTCTGCTTCCTCTTCTGATGCAAGCTACCATGCTGCAATCATTTCCTGTTCAGCTTCCTGGCTGAAAATTTTGAGCAATTATGTTAAATGCTCTTCTCCTGAAATTTGCGTGACTTTCTTCTAGAATCCATCTGTTGGTTCTGGATTGTCAAACAATCTTCCAACATCCTTAATTGTATCTCCCATTGAGTGAGCATCTTGATTGTGTGCTCCTCTTCTTGTTCTCCTTGGGAAGATTCTGATACCTTCTCCTTTATCATGACAGTCACTATTGGTTGTCCTTCTTCTTCTGTTGTTGCATCTGCAACACATGCTCTGGCTTCAACTTGGCTATGTGGTAGGAATACCTCAATTCCTCCAATGATCAGAATTCTCCTTTGATCTTCCTCCGTCAACTTTCCTTGCCGATATGAACTCTTAGCTGAGTTCATCTCTTCTCCCTTTCCCACCTGGAAGTATGGGATTTCTTCCCTGCCTTCCTAGCATTTTATGAGATCCTCCAATTATCCCATCTCATTACTCACCTAGAAATCTAAACTTTCATTATTGCTCTCCTCACATCTTATGATATCATCCGCTGATCTCCTTCCATTTCCCACCTGGCAACTTGAAAGTCAACTTCTTCCCTCTTGACAGTTCCTAAGATCCTTAATTGATCCCTTCTCCTCATCATCATTGAGACTCTTCCCAGCTTCTGGCTCACAAGTGTGAACCATCTCCTCTTCACCTCTGAGGGATTTCACATACATCGACCACACTCTCAACAACCTTTATTGTCCCTTGGACAACAATTTATGAACATGCCATTTCACCTTCATCTTCATGGTCTAGTCATACACCCAATGTAATTTAGCATCCTTACTTTAACCACGCTTATGGCCTTTACTAGCCATTTTCACCTACTACCTTCCCTCCTAGAAAGCCTACAAATCACTCTACATATGAGAGCATCTCCATCTTCTCTCACGGCTCACCTGGTTGTTTAAATTTTTGTTGTTGTGCGCTTGAAAAAACCTTCTCACAGAGCATCAGTACTCTGCCTCTTTCACCTGTTGTCTACACGAAAAGTTGAACCTCTGATATCATTTAATGTTACCAGATTATATCAGTTTACCTGCTTCTTGTCTGTTGTCTGCAAACAAAATTAGGCTCTGATACCACCTGATGTAGCCCACCTAGCCTCCTGGGGTTCTGCGACCTCCTGGTATAGTATATTTCTTTATTCTGAGTCGAATTGACTCTTCAGGCTCCTGATTGAACCCAAATCAATTATACACATGCCCCTTTTCATCCTTTAGGCATAGGTCCTATGATACCCGAACCCTTTGTCTGCACACTTTGGGCACTCTTCATTTTGAGGGCACTAGATCCTTTTCACTAGCCCCTTCCTTGCATGTGACCTTGGGCAACAACCTCACATGACTGATTGATTAGCTATTAAATTGCATGTACCTTTAATCCATGAAATGTTATGGGATCGTCGATCTACCGATCTTGGTGGTATGCCTGAGTTGATGCTTCAGATCTGCCCCTTCCAAATTTACTGACCATATCTTCTCCTCCTGAATCAACGAATACGATCTATTCGTGATTCCGTACTTCTAGGTTTTGAAATATCAAAGATCTCTTTCCTTCATAATTCAATCTTCTAGAGTTAATGATTTGTTGCCACCCGTCTCCATGAACCTACGGCCAGGATGTCCTCCGTGGATTCGTCCTTCGGGAATCTCAATTCTCAAATTATTTCTTTTCCCTGTGTGATAATATTCTAAAGTAGAATATCTATCGACACTTGTCCCCCTTAATCTACATCTAGGATTTCCTCCATGAATATGGATTTCGGGAATCTCAATTATTAAACCCTCACCACGACTGACTGGTTATCTTCCAGAGTGGAAGATCTGCTGACACATATCGTCCCCAATTAACAGTTGTTCTCCCACTTCGGGACTTTCACCTACTTAACCAGAGCAATGGCCCTCTGACTCCCTTCTCTATTGACAGTCGAGATCTCTTCTCCGTATCTTCAGACCTTTCCTCCTCCACTTTAATCCGGAGATCTAGAAATGGCGACAAGTCTCCACCTTGACATTGACGACTCTCATCGTTTCTGGAACTTCGGCCTTCAGGAGTTCTCAAATCTCAAAAAACACAAACCTCTAGAGTGTCAGATTCTCTGACACCTTTCCTCCCTAATCCAATGTTTATCCAACTGAATGAATCTCTGTCCTCCATGTGTCCCCTCATAGATCAACGATTCATGTTTCTCTTTTGGTATCAATGGCCCTTAATGGTTCGGGCTTCGACACTTTAGAACTTTTTGAATCTCAACTTCTCAAACACCCCAGAGTATGATCCTCTGAAGTTTAGGATCATGTGACACATGTGAAACCTAGATCAACGACTATTGTTCGCTTCGACTGTTCGAGCTTCAATGATTTCAAACACTTCTCCTTCATGTTCTCCTGTAGTGATTTCACCCAGAGTTCACGATATTTTGCCACGTGCACTTTCTGGATATGACGGTCCAGATTCTCTTTGGTTCTTCGGTTCTTCAACTCTTCGGCTCTTTGATGCTTCCAGATTCGGGAGTCTCAAACTCCTATGCCCTCATTTCTCCCATAGGGCTTTCACATGGAGACTCAGATCTGCTGAAAATTGTCCCCTTGTAGATCGACAACCCTCGGCTCTTCTACTATTCGGGGTTGTGGTGTTTCAACATTCTATCCCCCATCTTTTCTTGATATTATGATTCACCGACACGTGTTCCTATGAATCTGATGACTCATATTCTCTCCTATTCTTCGTCTCTTCAGGCTTTAGAAATTTCAAACTTGTGTGCGTTCATTCCTTCCGAAGAGTTTCCACCTGAAATTGATGGATTTTTGCCACCCGTCCACCCAGATGATGGATGGTCCCAAATGACTTTGGGACTTCAGGACTTTAACAAGTCTACCATCCTGCATGTACACATTGTTAAGGCTTGTGCACTTTCGTCCAGATCCAACGATTGCTGTTCCTCTGCACTCAGATCCAACATATGATATGTGTCCCTCTCCTCTGCACTTCCTTCGCTCAATAGACATATATCTAATGTTCCAGGCTCTTCTCCACATCTGATCTGATGGGTTTTGTCACTCCTCCTCCTAATCTTTTGAATTATTCTTCCTTGGAAGAGTTTTGTCAATGTTCAAACGTTTTGGGATTTGCGCTTCCTCCTGGGATCCCAACTACTTTGGGTCTAACTTGTTCTTATGAAAGAGTTATCTCTTTCGATATTTAGGACTTAGAATAAGTCTGTCACCTACACACTCCTTGCATCATCCCTTCTGAGCTTGATCTGCTTGAATATTTCGATCTTCCACACACTCCTTCCGTTTCTTGGATTTCATCAAACTCAGATCTGAAGGATTTCTTGAAAATAAATTCTTCTTTCCCTCCTCGTGTTTTCCTTACTCGATTCACACCTTATAGATCTTCTCCTTACAGAGTATTCAATAACTCTATATCTTTACAAACTCAACACAAAGTTCTTTCTATTCACTCCTTTCACTTTTGCTTATGAAGCTTCAACGTTTTCTCTCTTGATATTTTTTGAGGTTAACTCACCTCTGTCAACGCACTCCTTGAGGACTATGTGCACTCCTTGCACTCGAAGACCCAAAGAAGAGAAAGAATTGAAACGTATTCAATTCTTCACCAGTTTATACATTCAAAACATGAATGACATATAAAAGCATAACAATGAACATAAATACATAAACACACCATGTGCAGGAAAAACTTCTTTTCTATTATCTTTGTGTGTCTATACATATGTTTACAAAAACTGGACTTCAACAGAGTCCCAGTTTTCTCTAGTTTTTCTAACCTAACTCTGTAGTGTCACTTTTCGCATCCCAGAGCTTACTAGGCTTTCAAACCTCTCGTCGGGCAATCTGTACATGGACTTTTACATAAAACATACAGAATTGTAGAATCACATGCATAACAGGAAAGAGATACATTTTAATTCTCAGAATAAACATATAGTTACTGTTATAATTAAACATTCCATAGCCTTTAACAATAATTCATTTACCGAGCAGAAAAACATGATACATAATAGCACGGTCATGCACCACATGATCAAATCATAATTCAAATACTTATCTTTTAACAGCTGTAGAAATCACCAACCAAGTGCAGGCCTTCCACGAACCTCCCAGCCTTATACCACACTGTTCATCAGCTCAACAGTGGGTCACCCCCGAGCTGGGACCGAGCTCCACCCCAAGGTAAGGAATCCTAGGCTAGGTTGAGGTTATAGTCACAGAAATATCTGGAAGGATTCTTCCCAAGGATGCCATATTACGCCCACTACTACCAGACCCTCATTCACCACATGCCTGTTCCACCTGGGAGTATACACCTTCACACGCACAGTCCATCAGTGCTAACCTCCCCCTCTGGATCTCGGCAACAGGCCGTATCAGGAAGTCTCAGAGACCATAGCTGGTGCTGGACACTCTCTGGAAGAAAACACTTCCCGACAAACTCTTTCACCTGGAAAGAGTTTCTCGCAGGCCTGACAACCTACCTCTTCCAACATCAACCACCTCCCTCACCTGGAGAGAGGTCATACACAAGCTCAACACAGGCTTACTTTGGCCAGTATTCCACACGCAGACCAGCACTGCGTGGCCACAACATCCAATCAGGAAAACGAACACGGGCTTTCTCACTGGTTCAATAATGGCAGGTCACTTCTTATTTCTCAATCCGACGACATGGGATAGACTCACACTTGGTTCTTGGGAATGCGTGACAAACAATCCATGCAGGATCCACAC
>SNQJ01S0099613.1:34291-54167 GCA_010110895.2 Picea sitchensis
GGAAGGATTCTTCCCAAGGATGCCATCTTACGCCCACTACTACTAGACCCTCATTCCCCACATGCCTGTTCCGCCCGGGAGTATACACCTTCACACGCACAGTCCATCGGTGCTAACCTCCCCCTCTGGGTCTCGACAACAGGCCAGATCAGGAAGTCTTAGAGCCCGTAGCTGGTGCTGGACACTCTCTGGAAGAAAATACTTCCCAGCAAACTCTTTCTCCTGGAAAGAGTTGCTCGCAAGCCTGACAACCTGCCTCTTCCAACATCAACCACCTCCCTCACCTGGAGAGAGTTCATACACAAGCTTAGCACAGGCTTACTCTGGCCAGTATGCCACGTGCATACCAGCACTGCGTGGCCACAACAGCCAATCGGCAAAACGAAAACGGGCTTTCTCACTGGTTCAATAATGGCAGGTCACTTCTTATTTCTCAATCCGAGGAAACGGGATAGACTCACGCTCGGTTCTCGGGAATGCGATACAAACAATCCATGCAGGATCCACACAAGTTCTAACTGTTCAGACAAGAGTTGTACCAAGGTATTTCAGAAGTCAACACAGGCTTTTCCGTTTTCAGGGATGAACCAGGGTATTCTTGCAGAGGTCGTACCCGTTCCGTGCTCAGAGGTTAGGGGTCCCAATGGAGAGGATCCCCTCACGCAGATCATCTCGACGATTATATTTTCATGCACTAGGGTTGACACTTGTCACCCTGGAAACTGCATGCATTCCACAACGTGCATCCCCTTTGCACGTCCCCCCCCTTGCCGGGAACTTGGGATAAAATAATATGCACATGGCTTGTTTTGGAAATAATATTAAAATATTATTCCAGGCCTAATCCCCCTAGGCTTAGCCCCTAGCCTCAACACTCAGCCCCTTTTTCCCACCTTCCAGCCCCTAATCCCCTGCCCACTCTGTGGACGCTCAGTCCCCCATCACTCATTCATCATGGTCGGTCTGCACCTGGCGGTGTTTATATTTTATTGATGTGTTGCATACATACAGATACAAAATCCAGGCCCTTGGCCTTCAGCCCTTAGGCTCTCTGCCCTAATCAAACACATAAGCCTACTGGCTTATACAAAACTTGGCTCACGAGCCTATAACACATATTTATAATCTCTTTTAGATCATAGTTTACATCGGGGCTTGGCCTTGGGGACACTACAAACTCTATCATGAGTTATTCTTTTTCTATTAGACCTCTCTCGAGTTCTGCTTATCCTATCTGAACTCCCTACTAAGATCTCTCTCTCCCTTTACAAAACAAGGGTTCTATGAGATTATCCTCTCCACCACCTTAGTGTCATTATTGTCTCAGTTAATACACCATACTCCTACGGCTTCATTACATAAATGATTATCCAGACCTGACTACGATCTAGACCTGCTTACACTTAACCATTTAAGGTGAACCTATCCACTACCTGTAAAAGGGCATGGATCGGTTCTTATGACCTTACAACACAAATCCCTATAGGATCAGATTTTGAATTTAAAAATGGGAGGGTCAATGCCTCTCCTTCTCTGAAATGCACATTGATGTGCTAAAATGTTGGCATGTTGTTGAGGTGGAGCGATGCTCCTGCATCACAAATTAATTCTCATGTACTTCAAAATTTGGTTCATAAATCATATATGAAATATGATCTGAGGAAGCTAAGAGGGAAGCTGAGAAGCTTCTGCTTGTCTCTGATTTCCTTAGCATACTACCAATCGTGGCACTCACCACAGTGCTATACTCTTGTGGCCATGGTACCTCTCTGATTATTTCCTAGTTCTGATTAGAATTGAAGGTGTATGAAGATGCCATTGGAGACTCTGAGTAGCCTCAGGCATCAAAATATTGCATACAACAAGGTATTGCAAACGCTACCTCAACTCTTGGGTAAACTTGTTGTCCTTCCCTTCTTTTAGTTGCTAGTGGTATTGGTTTTACGTGGCACTAGGTTTGTAAAACATTTGCAGAAGTAATTCAAATTTTAGAGCAAATGTGAGCATTATAAGAAAACATGCAGAGTGTCAAGGCCAACTTATTTATGTATAACTTAAAAAAAAAAAAAAACTTGAATCAAAGGCACAATATTAAAATTGATGATATCCTCTCGAGATTTGACATGGTCTCACTATTCCCCATGATTCTTATAAATGCGGCAATGATAGGCTTGAAGACAACACATACCTAAAATCCACTTTATTTTCTTCTAGGGTGAGCATTATGAGAAAACGTCCAGAGTGGCAACGCCAACTTATTTATGGATAACTTCTGGAAAAAAGCACTTGACTCCCTCAACTTAAAACGAGATTGGTGGGTGAGGTATGTGGATGAAATTGATGTAAAATGGGGCCCTATGTGATGGAAGATCTTCAAAAATTCATGAACCATTTGAATACTTAATCCAACTCCATAGAATTCACCATGGAATTATAGGAAAATCATTCATTGCCATTTTTTTACGTGATTGCAAAGAAAAAATAACAACGAGAGGTCATAAAGTGTACATGAAGAAAATCCATAAAAAAAATACTTGCATGAAAATGCTCATTAGAACTCAAACAAAAACATGGGTGTCTTAAACACCTAACATCCCCTAAGTTTGTCTTAAGAACCCACTACAATGCACTAGAATTATATAAATTGTAGAGTGTATGCACTGGGATTTCATTACAGATATACCTTTCCTTCATAATAACAACCTCAACAATACATTTTACGTATTTCTACAATTATGTTTTAATGTCTGTTGAGAATATGAACTCTACTCTCATCAGCATCATAAATCCATGAGTATAATAACAAGAGCATGAATATAACAATGTAATCAGAAGAATTTTGACTATATAACCAAAAGAACTATTCCTAGTCTAGACTTGATGTTAATCAATGAAGAATAGTAATAGATGAGGGAGTATCTTCCATACAACATCTTAAAAAATTGAACAAGAACAATCCAGAAAAAGCTATAAATACATAAGAATTACTCTATTTACAGTCACAATCTAAAACAACATACACGGACTTCTCTCTCCAAATCCTTCATCCATGTAGCCAAGGGTTAAAGTGATTCATAAATATTGTTATTCCAATTGAGAAAGGAAGGAATAAATATAGGAAACATAGATAGATACCTAACAAACCGATGTCTTCCATCCCCTCTATAGGAGGAGCTCTTCAACACCAGGCTTTCCATCACGATGATTACCAATTGTTGATATGGTTAATTTCCTATATGAGGATATGGCCAATTTCATATATGGGAAGAAGAATTTGCAGCATCAATGGCCTAGAGGGCATGCGGATGGTAGTGAAAAGCACCCAAGGGAATTAGTTGTACCAGTCCCCAATCCTAATAAATGTACCCGTTGAATATGTTGAATGATTTTTGTTATTTTTATAAAATCTTTAAAGAAGAAAACAAATTTTATATCAATTTAAAAAAATAAAAAATAAAATACTTTATGTCAATTTTAAAAACATAACACATCGAAAAAAAAGTGTCGCTCAGAAATAAAAATGAAAAAAAAGCGTCACTGGAAAACAAAGGAAGGTGGGCTTAAGGTTAGAACGACTCACGTCTTAGACGAGTTCATCATTGATGCTACCCGCTAGAGAGTCGACCACCATTGATAGATACTTCTCATAGGCTGATGATGGAGAAAGAGTCTCATACCACTATGCAAAACACTGCCCTTATTTACAAGATGCAATGGGAATAACTCAACCATCGAAGTCGGTGATAGGTAAGTAATACACAAGTAGGGAAGTAGATGAGAGTCATGTTATTGAGAAATAAAGTCATCAATACATTGAGAATACCTATCATTGTATTGTTTCTTCATTGTGCAGGTCATTGCTAAAGGAATTCATACAAAACTAATGGAAAGTATCTGGTCCTTATAGCCACCTCTTGCAAGTAGCAGTCACCACCCTGAACAAGCTTGTGAAAAGGGGAAAAAGGAAGGACATGTTGTCAGGGTATGATTGTGAAGCAGTGAAATACACAGCCTAAAAGACTGGTCCCTTGGGATGCCTCTCCCTTGTGCTCTCCAAGGTTTAGGAAGGTAAGGAATGTTATTTCTCCATGTCATTGGCTTAGTTGTAGTGAGTTTCCATTTTTCCAAGTATGATATTATTTAGCAAGCGAGTTACACATATAATAACAGTTAATTTGTAATTAAAGGTGATGAACAATAGAACAAATCCTTACAAAACCGATTACATTGTCTTAGCTTCTAGCTAGAATACATTTGTTATTGTGGAATCCAAAAAACCAATTGGAAAATATATCATGGCATCCCGACCATATGTTACCTTGGAAATCCCATTCGATAAAAGTAAAACCACATCAATATTACAGTACTCAAGATCATTAAGGTCTAGTTCGGAAAATCCGAAAATCACGCCAAATCTCATCGACATGAGAGACACAAACAATGCCACAAAGTTCACAGACAGCTTGAGAATTTTGAATTCTCACCCATATCCCTCCATAGTCCCCAAGAATATCAACACCCGTTTGTTCTTCATGGTGGGACTCAATAGACAATATTGTCCACTGGGTGAGATGTGTAAAGGATACTATAGGGGAAGATTTGTTGCATCTGTAAACCACTAGTCCTTTATTCTTCCCAAAAATGCACTTCTCTAGGCTTCCTACAACAACAATAGTGGAGTTTTGTTCCATGATTTTCCCAGCAAGCCATCTTTGGAGTTCAACTACATGGCTAACAATATCTCCATCAACATGAATCCTTCTTTTAATTGCATTCCTTACAATGCAAACATGAAGTTGGTTTTGTAGGACATAGGCATTATGGTATTCAAAAATCATCTCATTCACATCCATGTCTACAATTTGTTCATAGTCAGTCGAGGATTTCAAAACTACAACCCCAATACAAATCATTCTTCATTCAATCTCGCCTATCCACCTATGTATAATACAGTCGGTGTAACTAAAGGCTGTTGAGAAACTTTGAGGTTCAAAACTGATAATCCGGGCAAATTATTTTTAAAACTTTGTAGTCGATCATTTTATTCTCTTTGTTCTTGCAATTAATATGCAATATTGTTCCCCCAGATGGGGTGCTACTGCGAGACAGATGTCATATGGAGGGGGTGCGAAGCAGCCAACATGGCGATGGCCATGTGACAGGAGAGTGGCACACCATACCACCACCCTATTGTCTTTAAGCCTAGCTCGATGGCCCAAGAACCATTACTCTCGGTGTGCCTAGCCTCAACTTGCTATATTTTCTATGGCACAACGACATGAATTCAAATTTACTCTGCACGTGTGCGTTTTCTTCCTTCAGTTGCCTCGACGCCATGCCTACTGCCAATGGAATTTACAGAGGTTCCCTCCATTCACTGAGCTCCTCTACAACCTGCATTGCTTCCAGATACACCTCCATTACCCGTGCTTCCTCCCTGTGCCTGCATTCCCCCTCAACGTCACCAGAATTCCAAGTGAAAAAGGAAAATCAAGGTGTGGCTTGGCTTGGCAGCCAAGCCGACCGCAAGTGGCTCTGAGACTATGGCCTGCACCATCCCCTACCTCGTCACCTACTTCATATTCCTTGCACTCCTCTCCATCATCATCAAGACAAGGTCGTAGTGACCTCTCGGTCCTGTCCTTGCCCTCCGCTACTCGGCTAGAATGGCTTGCCCTCTCTAACAATTCACTGGGTTTCCACACAGGGCCCTCTTTCGACTTGGCCTCATATTCATTACCACCTCCTACAGTCCCACCAAATTCATCGACCAACGCACCTGGCCAACAAGATAACTCTTCCAGTCGACCTCACCTGGGAGCGACACTAAATCTCCTGGGGCCACAACTAGGCCCTCACTCCTTTTCCGACTTAGTACAAGACTCACATCTGCAGGACAACATCGTTACCCTGCAAGGTCTGGTCTTTGAGCTACGACAAGGCCTAGACGACCTCCAGTTTTGACTGAAAATCAAGGATGGAAAGACGTCAACACTCCTGCAAATGCTCTCCACTCTGTAAGGGGTTTACCACTCTACACCAGGAGCAGGTAGATCCACAGCGAAATGAAACAGAGGGGACTCAAGGGAGGGAGGAGCAGATGCTACAGGGGTTGGTGATGAAGATGATTTGGGCCTTTCCATGCACGTGGCCATCGATGAGGGAGGTACACCTGTCGAAGAATAAGTTCTTGGTGATGAAAACGACGCAAAAATGACCATGCATGAGGCCATGGAAGAGAGTGGTACATTGGCCGAAGCCGGAAGGGAGGGCAGCGACACAAGTGTTGCCATGTACGAGCACATGGAGTGGGGAGGGACAATCGTTGAAGAGGAAGTTGTGGACTGACGACCTTCGCCACCTCCCAATTCCCATGGTCGTGCTTCAGGCCAACTACATGACCAACACAAGTGTCCTCATGGCATTTTAGCCAAATGTTGGACTTTCTTTTGCCTCATGGAGGCCAAGACCATCCTTGATATGTTTTTTATTTGTTTAATTTTTTATGTTTAAGTTTTATGATTTCTAAGACTGGTAGCTTAAAACATTTGCCTTTACTATTACCGGCTGGATGAACTGGTTTCCCCTTGGGGCAGTTCAGTTATTTCAGTCCGGACCTTTGGATGGCTTTTGTAACTCTGGTTTTTTGAAGGATTTTTATACAACTCTTACTTACAAAAAAAAAAAATATGAAATATTGTTGGTTTACATGTGTGTGGTTCATGCACTGTCATATGGAAGTGCACAATGCCCATGTCCTAAGGATGCACTGCATGTTAGAATATGTAATTCTTACTTGTCTTAATCTTGTATGAGAGCATTATGTTTGTAAAGTAGAGAACAATCTGTAAGAGAGTGGTTTGATCCTACAGTTTAAGAGATTGTTAGATAATTGGTTGTGATTTCTACCCATTCATTGGATGTCTGAACGTGGCGTTCACATAGTATTCCTGAAGCAGAAGATCTGCTCGAGGAGCCGATGTACCTTCCTTCTCTCGCAGTTTCATCTATCGAGGAAAATATTGGTGTGTCAAGAGGTTAGCGTTGGCTTATGTTGGGGAGGTTTCTCCTGCCTACAATATAATTTTTTCTTGATAGGTGATGGCCAACCTATTTATAGCTACAATGATATGTAGACAAAATTATACCTTTGATGTTATTGTAATGTGATAAAAAAAAAATTTAATGTCTTGGAATTTCTATTAATGTATTGAACTTTATTGATCTTAGCTAACTCAATATGGTAACAATTATTTTTGTTAGAATTAACCACTCTAACATATAATAGATGAAACATGGATATTCAAGATAATCATTGAATTGACATACCAATGACGAAGAAAAAGATTCCTGAGATGTGAGTGGGAGTGGATTTGTATATTGGACATATAGTTGGTAAACTTTGTGTTGATATAAAGGATTTTTAGATGCTTGTTGTACATTAATTAATGATGCATATGTGATGCAGATGGTGCATGATCAATTGTACCTAGTAAGTCCTACGTCCTTTGAGAGAATAGGATGGCTATATCTCAAAATTATTATTATCCATATAGGATTCACTCACGCCTTTGTGACCAAGACTCTAAGTTGTGTCATCTTTGATTTTTTAACCATTCTTATAAATGGTTCAACTTCCCACATTTTTAAAGAAAAAGGATGAATAAGATAGGCATACCCACTATCTCCTCTTCTCTTCCCATCAGTATCTTAAGGTCTTGGAATACTATTGAAGGTAGCCTTATTATCAAGAAGACTGAAAGAAATAAATCTCGACCCTTCGTGTAACATCACTCATCTACTATTTTTAGATGGCATTCTCATTTTTTGTGAAGAAAAAGGGGAATTAGTGGGAAATATTAATGAACTCGTGAACCTTTTCTATAAATAAACATGTATGGAAATCAATAGATAAAAATGCTTCCTTGTCACTTGATTCCTTTTCGACTTAGAAAGATATAGCATCTCCCAACTTCTCTCCTTTTAGTTACCGGATATTGAAGTTGGTCTCAAATACTTGGGCTTTCTCTTGAAGGAAAATCATTAGTAGAGGAATGACCAGTTATGGCTACTAGAAAAATTAGAAAGTAAAGTAAACATCTGGTGAAATAAATGGATCTCTAGAGTTGGAATATTGATGATAGTAAAGGTACTTCTTGAAGCCATGAAGGTGTATTAGATGTCCTTAGCATAGATGGTGAAATAAATGGATTTTATGGTCTAGGGACATGGAGAATAAAAAAATGTTTTTAGCCTCTTGGAAATGGTTATCCACTCCTAAATCCATTGGGGGATCGGGTTTAAAAAAAAACAAAAACTTTTATCTAAAGCCTTGGCAGGAGATAAAGTTTTGATTCTTATTTAAGGTACATTCCTATGGACACAAGCAACAAAGAAAAAAAAAATTCCACAGGAATCAATTATGGATTAGATAAAAAAACCCTTTAAAAAATTCCAAAATGGATCCATAATTTAGCAATCAATTATGGATGCTTGTCCCTTGATTTGAAACTCTTTAATATGGAAAATTTGTAATGGTCCATAGGTTCCCATTGGTAAATATCCATGTATTAGCTACAAGAATAGTCATATTCTCTCTACTCTCATCGATGAACTTCATAGACTAGGTCTCTACTCTTTAAATCAAGTAATTACAAGAATAAATCAAGCAACATGGAAAAGTTAGCCACTCTTCCAACAATAAATTGACCTTGTCATTGAGTACGCTAATTATTGGAACACATAATTGACCTTGGCATTGAGTACGCTAATTATTGGAACACATACATAAAATCCATGAGAAAATCCTTTTGTACATCTATCATAATAGGAAAATCATCTTGTTTTCTCCCTAAACCCATCAAGTTCCTACAAACGAAGGATAGGATATAAATCTCTATCCCAAGAAAATAGATAAGAGCAATTACCATGACAGGGGATGTAAAATCTAAAGTGCCCAACAAATAAAAAATTTCATGTGAATGTTGATAAACAAGAAGGCTCTTGGGATAATTTGAAAAAGGAAATCTTTGAGGGACCTAGAAGATGTTGCCTATGCATGCAAGAAATTGAAACAAACTATCATCTTATCCTTTCTTTCAATTTAAGTTTAGAATTGCCTATGCATCTAAGAAATTGAAACTAACTATCATCTTATCTTTTCTTGCAATTTAAGTTTAGAATTTTTGAGAGAGGTAAATATAAGCCTTAGTCTAAACGTTCTACAAAATGATTATTTTCAGACTATATTTTTTGGGGACATTTGCCCGAAATATGGTGATAAATTGTTAGAGCCACAGATTTGAGTGACTATTTATGTATAATCCAAGTGCCCCAAGGGTTTTTCAACATGTTGAATCCATTTCTGCATTCATAAATGGATTTTAAATAACAAAAAATAATGATTTCCTGCAAATTTATATCACAGGATTCGTGTGAAAAATGTCATTAATCATTGGACTATTCAATGCTTGGTCATGAAACAATATAGAAGAAGCACTAAAAGTTTTTTGTCCAATCCTGCAACCTCAAATTTTAAATCACTTCCTTTTACAATTGCTTGGTGAATTTGGATAGCCATAAATTAATCCCTCTTTGAAGACAAGGACCCATTTCCTTGAAAATTTTCCCTTTAAAGAATAAACATTATTTCAAAGTTTCCTCCACGTTCTAAGATTTCCCATCCTATAAAGACACTCTTATACCTATTCAAAAGGATCGTCACTATGGGGGATTCTAGAAAAGCATATCATTCCATCTCTTTCCTAGCTAGTATTTACTATTGGCAATGCAAATAATAAATTTTGATTGCTTATGGCTCTTAAACTTTCTTTGCACATTCCAAAAGAAAAAGCGCATCACACATATACACATCTATGTTTGATTCCATATTAATTATCCAATAAATTAAATGAGCGTTAAACATTCATAATTTCACATTGTTTTCATTATTTCATTCATAATTTCCATTATTTCACATTATTTCCATTATTTCAAATAATAGAAAACAATTCAAAATATTTTTCTTATCCTTTCACCATGGGAATCAAAAAAGATAATAAAATCTCCAGTGTTAGAGTTGCATTGGACCAACGCATATGGAAAATTGCAAAAAAATCATAAGATCTCCTCACATAATATTTCCATGAATCATGGTTGTAGGGAATAAGATATGATTTTTTTATGTTTTTATTTGTAAGTAGAAGATAATATTTCCACGGATCATGGTTATAGGGAATAAGATATGATTTTTTTATGCTTTTATTTGTAAGTAGACGATTGTGATCTGTTGTTCTAAGAAATAATAGGATATGTTTTATTTTTATTTTTCCAATTAAAAACCATCCTTAAATATTTATATTATATTATATGTACAGAAAATTTAATATTTATATTATATTATATGTACAGAAAATTTACAGCAGTCTATGGTAGGGGTTTTCCTTCGGTGAAACTAGAACCCCTGGAGTAGAGAATCATCAAAATTGTTTATGAGCATATTTTATAGGAGTTATAAAAAAAACTCAAAAGAAATTGATCCAAGTATGTATGTTCGAATGGCATATATAACACGGAATGTGCGGTAACCTTGTAAGAGGAACATAAATTGTAAAATGAGGAGAAACTTGTAAAATGGTACTTAATGGTAGAGTGGCCACCAAACAAAACGACTAACGTATCTATCATTAAAAGGGAAAGAAAATTAATTACAAATACATTGAAATACGATTGAGTGGAATGTATGCAGCTATGGTACGATTGAGTTGACTGTATGCAGCTATGCTATTAATAGAAGCGGTTGAATGCCTGTAGCAGTTCAGTGACGCCCGAAGTTCCTCCAAACACTTCAGCGAGATGATTCGGTGAGGTGATTGAAGGAACTCCCGGCATTGAGAACCAGCTGTGATGATGATGGCGAAGATGGCGAAGGTTCGCCGTTGTGGTCATGATGGATGGATAACAGGAGGGATGATCAGCTTCTTAAATACTATTCTCTCTTTGTCGTTCTGATAACTTAGGGAAGGACGGTTGAAACTCTAAATAACACATGTATTCATTCATTGCACTTGGACGAAAGTCTATTTACCTCACTACATTCAATGAATGAACTTGATTCAATATCAACCATTCATCCATATTCTCTTTAGTTCAACTCGTACGATTTAATGTAGGGAGGGCCCATATTTGAGTCACGTTCGCAAGGTTTTAGCTATGTTGAAGAGTGGTCATTGCACAGGAAGACCTTTTCTACGTTCCACTATGACTGAGATGTGTAATTTTTTTCATGATTGATATGGAGTTGGCATATGACATTTAAAAAAAAAAAATTCATAACAAAAAATATTTCAATGTCGGTCATAAATAAAATAATTCTATATGAACTCGATATATAGAGAGGAAGTGACATAGTAACTAAATGTGGTGCTTTTTACTTCCCTTGAGGGAGATGCCTAATTCCTTCAATGCTTAATGTGGTGTTGACAGGTGGCATTTAAAAATATATTAATAAGAAAAAAATAATTCTAGTGTGAACCATAAATCAAATATTTCGATGTGGATTTATAAGCACTAGCGAGCTCTTCATCTAGGGTTTCTTGAAATCTCTCGCATGTGCGTGCCATGGCTTTGTTAGTAGGGGGTGGGGGGAGGTGGGGCGGTAAGATCCGCTCCACCTCTGGATATCGCTGCTTTTCAAAATTTGATATCGCTGCTTTTCAAACTTTGATCACATCATATGCAAAATCCATCAAACAAACTCCAACAAGATTTGTGAAGAAAATCGACGAAATCCCAAAAGTTTCTCTTCATCCTCTGTTGGCCCATCCATTCTCCCTTTGGTTGGCTAAAAACAGTCTCATTGGGAAGTTTATAGGGCTATGACCTTCCCCCGAGGCCATGCATCACTGGCTAGTTCTAAACTAGAAGAAGATGATCTAGGGCCAAGTCTCCTCGCCTTTTTGTGGTAAGAGGTTTTTTGTTTTCATGTTCGAAAAAAAGAAGATAGGGATCTAATCTTTTGTAGTGGCCCCTATTTCATGGAATCTCGAGGAATGTATCTAAACAAATGAACCCCATATTTCATCCTCGAAAATGACACCCCCTCAGCAGTTTCGGTCTCGGTAAGACTCTCATTTCTCCCTCTGCATTGTTGGAATGACGAAACCCTAAGAAATATAGGAAACTCCTTGGGAAAATATATTGGTCATCCCGAACCATGAGATGGCCTTCAAGAATGTACCAGGATATGTATAGAGGTAGATCCGAAAAAAGGACTACCATAGACTATTCAACTATCCTTGGATAGTTGGTCATATATTCAACAAGTGGACTATGAACAAATTTTGTTTAAGTGCAAGGCCTGCCATGAATGTGGACATTTTTCTAAAAGATGTTAGTAAGTGAAATAAAACCACAGGAAAGACAAGAACAACTCTCCAGGCTCATGGAAAAGGAGAAAAATCATCTTCTCCCCAAACTCAAACACCGAGCACAACCAAGAGAGAGGAGGCCAACCAAAATAGGTATTAGAGTCTTGTAATTCTTGAAGAAATTGTGGAAGAAACTATGGAAATCCAGGAGGGAAATGAAATGACAAATCAAGTGGAGGTGAGTCTCATCCGACAATTGTGCCCTCCCATCCTTGTGCAGGGATCCCATTAAACAATGAAGAAGAGCATCAAGGAAACTCTAAAATTGACTTAGAACCCAAAATTACCGATCCCACTACAACAAGGTGTTGGACATATTGTCATTGATGTCAACGGTAGATGTGATGATTTGTTGTTATGATGAATTGTCATTGTGATTTACCATAGATGATATTGACATTGATATAAACAGTATATCAGTTAACAAAATAAGCGAACCATATGAAGATCAAATCTCAGAAGGGAAAATGCAGTACAGAAGCGAATGAAGATCAAACCTCAGAAGGAAGAGTGCATTGCACAGTATATCAGTTAGCATAAGAAGCGAACAATATGAAACAATTCTTGATTATTGTTGATCACGATAGGGCCAACAATGTTCCTATGATAAAATCTTAGAAGGAAGAGCGCATTGTAGAATTGTCATCGGGATCGATGGAAATATTGAGCAGTCAATCAATGCATACAAAAAGGTTAGAAGCCTCATCATCCATACTATCAATAAATTCATAGTGTTCATCGTCTCATATAATGGACGTCGGTCATATGAGTGATCGTGGGCTTGAGGACTATTGGAGGATTGTGACCGTCGGATCTCCAAGCCAGATCAACGACAGGGATAAATTGCGGGGAGCAAAAGATGAATTAAATGACTCACTAGTTCCAATCCCACACTGGGTCTAGATCATTAGATCTAATAGACTCAAATATCAACAATTGTGGTTGATCCAACAAATGATCAGTTTAAGCCATATTAAGCCGTGATCGTCGACTGCACAATCAGAAGATCAACATCAAGGATAAATTGCGGAGATCGGAAGGGGAATTAAATGACTCGCTAGTTCCAATCTCGCAATTGGCCTAGATCATCGGATCTCATAGACTAGAATATCGACGACTGTGGTCGATCCAACAAATGATTAGTTTAAGTAAGATTAAGTTGTGACTATCAGATGCACAATTTCCATATCAACAACAGAGATAGATTGCGGAGATCGAAAGGAGAATTAAACATCGTGTTATTTCCAATCCCGCAATTAGTCAGGACCGTGAGATATTATAGATTCAAAGATCAATAACTATGGTTGACTCACCAACAACACACAACTTCAAATTGCAAAGTTTGGGTGTCGAGTTAAATCACTCGCAAGTTGTGGTTCCACAATCATCATCAACCATTGATCTGCTTCAAGTGTTTTCGTAACCGTGGGATCACTTTAAAGTTGAAGGATAGGATAAGCGGGGCTAAAGGATTGATAATTTGATTATCCGAATACCCATTAGCCGTCGGATCAAAACTGAATTCTCGTTAGTTGTCAGCTCATTCTCGAGTGGAAGGATAGGATAAGGAAGGTAAGATCTGAGATCTCATTTATGTGGATTTCCATTAGTCGTTGGATCATTATAAGTGGAAGGATAGGATAATATAGAGGAGGAGCACCGTAGATAGATCGAGCCATCGATCTAAGAACAAGACTGACAAAAATCGTTTAGTTTGGGTGTAAAGTTGTGAGGAGGTTACGCTCTGGAAAAATCTCACTTCAAGAATTCAGTTCGAGATTCAAAATCCCTAAAGCCCAAAAATCTGAAATGAATAAGGACCATCAGATTTGGAGAGAATGCGATGGTCATTAGATCAGGCAGACCATGTCAGCAGACCATGTTAGTAGACCATGTCAGCAAATACACATGGCATAAGCAGATGATGACAAGCGTCAAGAGGAAATTGGCTCGTGCCATGTAAACAAGTGATGTAAGCAAGTTACGTGACTTCGGGAGATTTGGTTCGGGAGTTTTACCAACAAGAAATGTCAAAATTCCCAAAGCCTCGAAGGACAAAGGTTTGAAGTCACTCTCAATCGTCGATCTGAGATACATTTCTAGATTTATAAAAACCATTGGATCTAGGAGACGAACATGTGTCACATCGGGAGATCTACATCGACAGAACATGCCAGCAAGAAACTGTGATAAACCATGTCAGCAGTCCACGTTAGCAAGGACACGTGGCACATTGAGAGAATGGCAAGTGTCAAGTTGAATTGGCATTTCAAATAAGTGAAAATCACAAATCTGAGTGACACGCAGTAGATACTCAGCTCATGACATGTCATCAAGTGACGTAAGCAAGTTACGTCACTATGAAAGTTTTTCTTCGAGAGTTTTACCACCAACACTTGCCCAAAGTCCCAAAGTTTCGAATGCTAAAGTCCTAAAGTTGACACAAGATGTTTGATCTAAATATCACTTTGGGAGCATTCTTGACCATCGATCTACTGCAGTGGAAGGATAGTGTAAGTGGAATTATTAACCGACAGCAAGCAGTCTCCACCACTTATGACATACTCAGTAGGTGATCACTTCAGAGGAAATAAGGGGTTGAGAATTGAAATCTCCAAAGTCGGGAGACCCGAAGGAGATCTCGACTGTTGATCAGAAAGGAACATGCATGAGTGGATTGGCAGCTCTGGAAGATTGACGTATGAAGGAAATAAGGGGTTGATATTTGAAATCTCTAAAGTCAAGAGACCCGAAGGAGATCTCGATCGTCGATATGATGTTAGGTGTACTCTCAACCGTTGATCAAAACATAGTGGAAGGATAGTGTAAGTGTAATAGATGAAGTTGCAGAGTAAATGGTGGCCATCCATCTCATTGCTTGATTAAGTCTTAGCCGTCGGATTAACCAATTAAGGACAAATGTAAGGATAGAATATGACCATTGATCTGGCTCCGTGATATAAATGTGAACCATCCGATCTGTTTAGAGAAATCATACTAGAGAGATTTCAAGGTTTGGATGTCGAGAAGACCCGAAGGGAAAAGTCTCGAAGTCTTGACAATCGTCCATCTCATCGTGAGATTGAATCGTAGTCGTTGAATTGATAAGTGCTCAAGCACTCATCTCTCTTAACGTCTGAATAACACCATTGGTCATATGGTAAAGAAAGTTAAAAAGAAAAATGGAATGTGTCTCTTAAGTTGATAAGCATGTGGTTTTACGCCAATGATCATATGAACATGGTTTGAACGAAGAACTGATTTCTGTAATCATAGAGACGAAGGAAATCGACCCATACCTATGATCTATTTCTGAAAGTAAAGGGGATTTCAGGTGTAAAGATGAATACCTAAAATGATGATATATGGTGGTCCCAAACATTGTTGTAAATAAACAAGTTAGTTATAACTTGTTGCACAAGTCGTCTCAATAACTTAAATAAGTTTGAGCATAAACAAGTATAAATACAACCATGATTGGTTCACTTGGGATGTTCTTGTGGAAGTAGATGGGCTTGTGAAAAAGAGAGGCTCACGAAGAAAGAGAGGTCTACGGAGGAAAATGAAGGATATACAGACACGAGGTCCGTGCGAATATCAGAGAGAAGAATAAGTGAAGAAGGCATGAATATCAAAGGAAAGACAAAGTGAAGAAGGCACAAATATCAGCAGAAAGACAAAGTGAGGAAGGTGTGAATTTTAGATAGAATATGAAGTGCACTAGTGAGTGTTGATGGTATACCTGTGATCATGAAACATAATTGATTCAATAATGGATCATTGCTACTAGATTTGGTTGAAATACTATATGAACTCTAGTTGGATAGACTACGTTTTATTAGTAAGTTGGGTCTTGTGGCAAGCTGGGTCTTTCTTGAGAGTTGGTGCTCTCCGAGGAGTTGGTGATCCTTACTTTAGTTGGAGCTGATACAAAATAATTGGTGCTAGGAAAATTCATATTTCTATATTCACATATAAATACATATTAATTATACAAAATCTTACACAAACGCCTGGTATCTCTTGTCCATTGTGATTATGAATGAACTGTTCTTAATTTGTTCAATTATGTTTTAGTTGCTAACTTGTAAGAAGAAAAGTCAGAAAAGTCCACACACTAATCACTAGTACATTTGGGTCAAATTCTGATGGCGCATTTGACGCAATTGTCACTTTATATTGTCGGGAGAATGACAAACAACAGACCCCCTCAAACGTCGTTTCACATGACGTCTCTTTTTCGACGACATAGATTTCGTCGTTATTGTGACGTCTTGAACGTGACAAGACCGACATCTTGAACGTGGCAAGAGAGACGTCTGAAACGTGGCAATAGAGACATCTGTAATGTGGCAAGAGTGACGTCTTGATCGTGGCAAGAGCGACGTCTTAAATGTGGCAAGACCAACGTCTTGAAGGTGGCAAGAGAGATGTATAGAACATGGGAAGAGAGACGTCAGGAACATGGCAAGAGAGACATCTTAGACGTGGCAATAGAGACATCTTGAACGTGGCAAGACCAACGTCTTGAAGGTGGCAAGAGAGATATCTAGAACGTGGGAAGAGCAACATTAAGAGGTATCATCTCCGACGTGCTTGCTATGGGAGTGACACTCCAAGATGTCGCAATAGCCACTATCTTGTAGGTATTTAAAAAAAAATACAATATCAGTACTAAGAGGGACAAGTAAATTAAACTTTGCTAAGATACTAGCCATATCAATATTTAAATCTATATCATCGGTCTATATTTATATTCTATGTTGATAGTTAACGCAATTCTCAAAAAACAAACAGTGGAGAAAAACCTTTTAAATGGCATCCTTCAACGAATCAAGACTATTGTTGAAAGATTTGGAGAAATTAATCTCTTCCATATCAAGAGAGATCTCAATCCCCTTGTCGATCTTTGGGCTAAGACGGATCGAGAATAAGCAAAGGTGAATTTGAAACAAATGGAGTAAGGGGGGCACTCCCCATCCCTTAACTCATTACTGGTCAATTCTCTGCCCCAATAGATAGCTAATGTATTTTAAGATATTTTGGTGCCTAGGGAAGTTTTGTAAGGATGTATACAGTCTATATGATCATAGACAAGGTCCGGAGAGGGTGAGAAAAGTTGAAATTTGAAATACTCCTAATTCTTCGGCTATATGCCTTGATTGTAGACTGGTTTGATGTTGTTAGCTTTCACGCAGCCTATTAATACAATTCTTCTACAGCTTATGTTTAAAAAAAAAAAATTACATGGAACAATAAACAAATCGGAATACAGATCAGAACAATTTAGGTAATTGCAACTAAATAAATATTAGCTTAACATACAATAAGAACATTTTTAAATAGAAAGGTTACAATAATTTTATGCACCTGGATTTTGGATGAAAGTAGAAATGAGGGGAATTTTTTTTCATCGCGGTGGAAGGTAGGGACTAAGAATGCATATTATATTATAATGATATTCCATAAATTACACAAGACTCGTACTTGATAAAAGATCAGCCCTGCACAATTTATTATCAATCGCTAAACAAATGTGATTTCTTTGTTGATACCATGTACATGTAAGAATAGGGACAAAAATCTAACTAGACACATTGCAAATGAGACTATTTGCCCAAAAAAATCACAACCCTGCAACTGCCACAAGTGATCACAGAAGGCCCATAAGCTAAGTGCATGTTGGATACAAGCAAAAACCTGTTTCAAAAAAATACTAGAAATCCTGTGAGTTGCTCTTAAAATATGAATGCCACGTCATAAGACTTTCTAAAGTCCCACTCTACTATTGCAAAAATTTGTATAATACAATATCTGATGGGGCATGTCAGTATCCCAGCCAGTCATGAATCAACTCATATGTTCAAATCCAGCACAGTTGACCTGTATAAAGATTCATTCGCTGGTGTTAGAACAAGTAACTTTATTCATAGATCAATAAGAGAATTTAGATTGTCACAACAAATATCAATCTCTGAAAACAAAAAATGTAAACATATATCAATTCAAGGCAAATGCAATTGCTCACCACAAAATTGTTCCAAAGAGATATTTGATCATCAATATAAATTTCATTAAAACAGGCATTTACAAAGAAGATTACCTATCAGCGTAATGAAAAGACTATGAAATCAAAATGTCTAATATGAGCTATCAAAGTTGTATTCCAGACAATGGTTCTGGTTGTATAAGAATTCACTATATAAAAAGAGATCAAATAGATGCAGAGTCTCATGTAGATACTATGGGATGTCCTAATCAAAAGAAATCAGTTTGAGAGCACTATTCATCATCATGTTGAGAGAAATGAGAGAAATGATGTCCTAATCATCATGTTGTTGTTTTATGACAGTACCACAAATCTGCTTGGGTTAAAACTGACCTGGACATCATTGTTTTGATAGAACCTTCTACTAGTTTGGTGATTACATCAAACTCTCTATGTAGAATACTATTGCAATCACCACTCTGGCTTTTGAGGTAGTTTAACTCATATCCAAGGACCTTCCCTTGTACAAAGGCTACATACAAATCCAGTATATAGGAAAATTATACCAGCAACAAGCCTCAAATCACATGATCGATCATCAGTTAGAAAGTCAGGTTTCTCCTTGCATAAGTATGACAAAAAAAACATTGTTATGTGTTTGATCTCACCCAAAAGAGAATTCCTTTATTAATCTCATTTCATCCATATTCATGTAACTTGGATAACCTATCCACAAAAATTCATTTAGCACTACATCTTGATCCACTTGCATTTATTAGAAGATGCATCAAAATTTGACATTTTAGTTTGCCTGCAAACAACACACTCTCCTCACAAAATCTTGATCCATGCCTGAATTTCCTGCTCATGCCAATATACTTCAGGATGTGTTATGTATGGACTAAGATCTATTGTGCTGGAGGTAGACCTGTAAGATCATTGTTTATATGCATGGCAACTTGAACTTGGAGTAAGTCACAGATCTCCATATAGATCATCATAATGAAAACCAACCCTTTCATCCATACACTCCAATGGGGTTATCTGGAATCATCCAAGGAATCAATGATGGACCTTCAAAGACTCTCATAAAAAATTTGAGATTTACTTTGTTCATGTCTCGAACGTAACAATGATAAGTTCTGATCTCTTTGCAAGTGCTTTCAAAAACCTGACAACCATCAGTCTTAGTAAGTACACTTCATTAAAAAGTGTACTTGCCAAGAGATGACCAAGACATAAGCGACCAAGACATAAGTGTTTGATCACCTATATGTTGCCCAGCTTCAAATGGATTCCCCTGGAAATTTTACAATGCCACTTGGGATTTTCTTGAGTTTAGACCTTTTATAGGTCTAACATAGGGCTCTATTGTTGGGTGAAATCATCAATAAAAGTAACATCAAATTAATTCTATAATATACATAAGACAACATTAGATGCCTCACTTATATGCTAC
>SNQJ01S0099613.1:59344-69845 GCA_010110895.2 Picea sitchensis
ATGTGGGTCATATATTTCTGGGACAAGGGAAGTATGTTGCAGACATATTGAGCAGATTTCAGATGGAGGACTATAGGCCCATGTCTACACCTATGGTCACCAACTCGAAGAAGCTTAGCGCTTTGGATTCCCAGTTGGAGGATGCTACAAGATACAAGTAGTTGATTGGAACCTGGATGTATGTGGTCAACAATAGACCAAATATTTGTTTTTCCATGAACACTCTCAGCCAGTACATGGTGGAGCCTAGGAGAGTTCACTGGATTGGGGAAAAACATGTGCTGAGGTACATTTCAGGATCAGTGGATTTCAGATTGGACTATGTCAGAGGAGATGGGGTGAGTTTGGTTGGCTACATAGACTCAGACCGGGCAGGATGTGCCATTGGCAGGGAGAGCTCCTCAAGGTGTTGTTTTGGGTTGGGGTCAGGAGATGTTTCCTGGTTCAACCAAAAATTGAGGTCAGTAGCTTTGAGTTGGACCGAGGTAGAGTACATGGAAACCAGTCAAGCCAGTTGTGAGGCGATCTGGCTTCGTAAGATTTTGGTTGGTTTATTTGGTCATGATTTGAGTCTGACAGTCATTCACTGCGATAATCAGATTTGTATAAAACTCTCTGAGAATCCAGTGTTTCATGATAGGTTGAAGCATATTGAGATTAGATATCATTTCATCAGAGACTGGGTTCAGCGTGGGGCAATTCAGCTTCAATATATTCAGAATGAGGAGCAAGTAGCAGATATTCTCACCAACGCCCTTCCAAGGAGAAAGCATGTCTATTTCAGAGACAAGATGGGCTTGGTGAGAAACACTTTCCTTGGTAAGAGGGAGTTTCCCATAAAATTCCTTTACTAGTGATTTTGTCAATGCCTGTAATTTACCAAAAGCTTATTAAATGATGAATTAAAGGTTGCCTTCTGTAGCAGCTTTCATGTAAGAACTTATGAACCCTTTTCTTTTCCTTACCAAACATGTATTCAATCCCTGCAGTAAATTATAGAGTTGATTACTAAACTATTAGAAACCATGTCAGGATATAGACTTATATTCTTGGTTCAATGTCATTCCCAGGGTAAACAAAATTTGAAAAATGTTTTGCTCAGTGATGAGCAACATTTATTAGAATTTTGGGCTTTAGGTAGCAAGGTAAGTACAAAGTGGCTTTAGATGTCATCAAGGATCCTTTTGTTTTCCAGTATGTAGCACACATCGTAGGCAATTATCAAATTTAGGAAAGTATTACAAATTATGTAAATTAGGTATCTTCATTCTTTTCCAGAAAATTTCGTAGAGTTATAATGAATTGATTTCTCTTTTATTTATGTAGGTGGAATTTTCTATGAGAGAGCATGATATGTCCATTGGGGTTGTTTTAGAATCATTGGAAATTGAAGATGCATTTGTAGGCAAGGGAAGCTCATCATGTCAATTTCTAGTTCGGTCTTTCATTAAAAATTCAAACAAAGCCATTGGAACCAGGAAGAACCCTCTTGGCAGTGAAAAACAAAAAAAGTTCAGGAAAACACGGAGTAATAAACAAATTGAGGGTAGTGAATATTTTTTTGAGACTTCAAAAGATCTTGAAGATTCTCCAGAACTTAAATTTCACGGTTCAAGACAACCATCAGACACAGCTTCAAAATTCTTCGATGCAAAGAGTTCACTTGCTAATGACAAGCTACATGGTGAAATACCAATTTTTATATGGATTCCTGACTTGTTGCCAAACCTTGAGGAAAGAGAAAGAAGCCGTATTTTGGAGAAAACATGATACTTAGATATCTTTGTGAAGGCACAGGTTATTCTTTTGGATCAGGATTCTCCAGCATATACTAATATAGACAAGCAGGTTATACATTATTTCTCTAATTTTATGTTTCACTTTCAGTCATGCAGGTTTGGTATTTGTGTTAGCCATTCATGTTATTGGCACATTATATACATAACACATGTCTAATTTGATAATGTATACATCGCAAATGTCTTGCACAGGTAATGATTTCACTAGCTACGCTCTCCTTTTACTTTAACAGGCCAACAATGCTGGCATTATTGAATTTTGTGAATGCTATAAACATTAAAGACATGGAAAAAGATATTGATGAAAAACAAACTGATACACTCACGACAATTATCAAGCAAGAAACTGGTGAAAAGAAAAGTAAAGAAGAGTCAAATGCAATTATCAACCGGAAGGACTATATTGTGAAAGGGCTACTGGGGAAAGGAAAAGATAGAGTGATTTTCTTGCTAGTCCTGAGTATGGCACGGGCACAGTTTGTTTTGAACAATGAAAATGAAACCCAACTTGCTACTTTGTATCAAGATAACTTACATGATGATATAAAGGTATACCAAAAGTACCATCAAAGTTTTCTCCTTGCAGAGAATTCGATTTAGTTATAACACTCTTTGTCCTGAGTTTTATGTTTTTTCCAAGTCTTTCCATCCACCTTTGGTGTAAAGGCTTATTTGGGAAATATAAAAGTAAGTGACAACGGCCTTGATGATGCTCACCCATACTGTTGGATCTGTGATATGCGTGATCCTGGTGGTTCGTCCTTTGTCCAGGTACAGTACACTGTAATCGTAGTAAATTCTTGATTATATGTATTTTTCTGAGAAACAGAACTCTGGGAATATAAGGAGGAGGAAGTGACAACATTTGAGTAAAGAGATTGATGGATTGATGTATTTGTGCAAAATTGACTCTAGCAGTGAGATTTATAGATTAAATTAAAATGGAATTATTACATGTTTAGAGCTTGCTTTATTATAAAAGGTGTGTATGTTGTTAACTATGCACAATTTTGATAGCAATGCAAAGTGGGGTGACCAATGCCATCTCGTCAGTCAGCAAAGCGTAATTCTTCTATTTTCCTTTTCAAATGTCCAAAGACGAAGATTTGTTTTTGTTTTTTAATTATGTCTAAATACGTCAAATCAATTTCTTGTAAGGTTTAGATTTTGTGGTCGATTCTGTAATTCCATTGTCTAAATTATATAGTAGCTTGAGACTCTGCCAACTATATAATATCCCCCAATAGATTTGTGCTAGGATATTGTGTTTGATCTCAATTTTATTTTTCTGGTTGTATGCCTTTGTCAAATGTTTTGCATTACATGTGTTATTATGCTGATTGAGTGCTTTCTACAAACAGTTTGCATGTATTTTTTTAGTGGGCATTTCATCAAATATATTGCATACCATCGAATTACACATAAGACTAAAGAGACAACTTTGGCATTTTATTATGCATGGAATCTGATAAACAACAAGAATAAACAATTATTGACTGCTACAACAACTGTAATACATCAGCAAAAATACTGCAAAACTCAAACAAAACCTGGATAATGCCAATGTCTCCCCAACAAGTGTTTATGAGCTGCTCCAAGCTCCCCAAGCCTCCTTCGATCCTCCAAATTCACAGAATAGGGCTGCGACACTCCTCCAAATCCTCCACGAATCTGCAAGAGGCCCCACGACCTTCCTTCTTACCCTCACAACTTGGAAAATGGACTCACGGTCCTCACCAAACCCCACGGCTTCAACCAGATGGGACTACGTCCCTCTCAAACCCTCTCTTATCAACAATAAGTGGCTCATGGCCCTCCTCTATCCCATACAGCCTACTCAAGGACCACGCAGCCTGCTCCAAACCTCACGGCTCCCTCACAATGGTCTCATCGCTAATCAAAGAGAGGGTTTGGCCCTCAATAAATTCAAGCCAATCTCATAGTGCCATGACCCTACAGAGAAAGGTAAATCACCCCCCTTAGAACAAATCCAAGAGCCTCTTAGCCAAATCGCTCCTCCTCCCAAACTGTGGATAACCTGCAATAAGATGATGTAATGTTCCTAACTTGGCTAGTCTGGGAAACACTGATAATCTGATGTATCTACTGTAGATAATTCATTGTTACAACATATAAATGACTATAAGTTGTGGCAAGAACGATGTTAACGTCTATGGCAATAATCAATCTTCACAAATGTGGCAAGAACGACGTCTATGTCACAAACGTCGCAAGAGAGACGTTCTGGTGGAAAACGTGGAAAGAGAGACGTCAACGTGGCAAGAGAGACGTCATTGTGGCAAGACTGACGTTATCAGGCAATATGATTTTTTTTTTTTTAAATTTCCTCTATTTTGCAACAATATGGACAATTTTGTCCATAACGCCGCAAATAAAACATTGAAATTTTTACAATATGTACTACTGAATTCACCCCCCCTCTTAGTCTGGGTGATTTTTTCAACAGTTGGTATCAAAGGGGGTTCCTTCAACACAGTTTAACCACTAGAAGGTAGATCCTAAAGAAATGGGTGGACAGATGGCTTTCTCTGCAATTGAAGCTCCCTTATTTGATGGAACCAATTATTCTTCATGGAGAGAAAATATCTAACAGTATTTGTAGTCAAGAGGATATGAAGTTTCGAATTCAGTAGTAAGTAAGCTTTGGGACGTAACTACCTCAAAGAATCTATCCAAGATTATAGTCCAAAGAAAAGAAAGGAAGAACGATGAAGTGGCATTGAATATTATTCTCAATGGATTATCAGATACAGTGAAGGCAAGCATAGGACTATGCACATCCTCCAAGGACTTATGGATGAAGTTATAATAGATGCATACAACCAAAAGACAAGACACATAAGACATTCCTATCAAGGATGGAGAGGAAGAATCATCCATCAATAAAGGTAAATAATCTACACAATATTTTGACTGCAATAATGTTGATATTAAATCCTCCCCTGCAAGTAAATAAGAAGACTCAGATACAATAAGAGAATGTCCTGTTAGCATTTATCTCATGGAAAAAGTAGAAGAAGAAATATCAAAGGACACACAAAAGGTTGATTGGAGTCTCTGCAAATACTGCTATGACCATAATAATTCAAACTATATTTATCTTCATGACTACACTAAAGAATTTCTTGAAAAGAGTCAGAAACATATCTTGGAAATAAAGAAAATGCTCAAGGACAATGAATAGATAATTTATGAGCAGGATAATTAGTTAGAATAAACATAAGAGGATATTGAGAAACTGAAGAATGAAATCCGTCAAGAAAAAGAAAAGAAGAAGGAATATGATGAGCTTAGAAATAAAAGGCATATCTTGGAATTAAAATAAAATCTTAAATACAATGAATAAATAATATCTCAGAAAAATATTTAGTTAGAAAACAAAGAAGAACAGATCAAAAGATTGAAAACAAAAGTTATTGATCTAACAAAAGAAAATAAAGAGGATATTGAGAGACTAAAAAATGAAATCATTCAAGCAAAAGAAGAAAAGAAGGAAGATGATGAACCAAGCAAAAACCTTGCAGAACTAAAAGAACTAAGGGAAATCTATGTCAATCTTAAAATCTGACTTGAATAAGCCAAAAGGAGAGAGGAGGTAGTGAGGAACCAGTTGAACAAAAAGGAATAATTCTATCATGAGTTGGAAGAAAAAGTTGTGAATCTTAGAAACAAGGATGAGAAATCAAACACTAAAATCAAGTTCTTGAACAACTCCATGACCCTGGATGAGATCTTGGATAGTCGGAGATAACCAAATGACAAATCTGGTCTTGGATATAGTAAGGAAGAAATCAATACTCCTAAGAAACTTGATGCAGGTCCTTCATTTGTAAAAGGTGAAAATAGGTCTGACAATATACTCTTATCCAATACATATGGGTTTTACTTACTATGATTAAGAGAGAGCTAAAGCAATGGAATCAGCTTCATATCTTACCCGTATGAGCTATGTGAATATTACAATATAGTTAAGAGTGTAGAGTTTCAATCTAAGGTATAGGCAACTAATCACAAGAATGATTATGCAAGTTCAAATTGCATTTCTTCTAGCTTTGTAAATAAGGATTTGACATGAAATATCGATGTCGTTTATCAGTTTCACTATCAGTGCGAAATGACTGTTACATATTTTGATGTATCTATTATGGAGGTTGAGGGAATGACTACAATGAATATACTACCTGTGTTTCACTGTTTGTTTTCTATTTGATGTGTTATATTAATGCAGATTTTCCATAACATATTACAATGTAATATGCCATAACATATATTACATTGTAATATGTTATAACATATTACAATTTAATTATTTGTTATAGTAATATGTTATAACATATTCCAATGTTATAACAATGAATATACTACCTATGTTTCGGTGTATCTATTCTGGAGGTTGAGGGAATGACTTCAATGAATATACTGCCTATGTTTCAAAGTTTGTTTCTATTTATAACAGTTTTATAATGGATATCAATGTTTTTGGGTTTCCTAGTAGCCTTGTCACACCCCGAGAATCAAACTTTCATAAATTTTGACTTATGCATGTTCTTTGCAAATACAATGCACCAACATTTTTTAAATTTTAGGGGTGCCAGGTCATTTAGGTACTAGTCTCACTTCATCCATATGTTAATCCATAAAATCTACTCACATCTGGGTTATTTTAAGTCTAGGATGGTGAATGACCAACCAACATGTTGCTCTCCCAACCATTGAGTGGTTGCCTGTGGTAAGAAGATCATGTCACGAGTGAAGGTTTTTTGCAGTATGTAAACTCTTTTGTTTCTATATTAGACTTTATTATCCAAAGTGAAGTACTCGTTATAATTATTCCTTTAGTCAAACGGTCACTACAATTGCAAAAGACCACCAAAGTGGGAGACTGATTCCATTTTTTGTAGTTTACTATGATAAGAGTCTATGGTTTGGAAGAGAAGTCATATCAAAAGTGAGTGTTGAATTTGGTTGTTCTAAAGACTGAAAAAAGTGAAATTCAGTTAGTTACTGACTAAAAATCCAAGAATATTACATTAAATGTTGATCGGACAAATTTCAAGGAAAAACCAAATCTACACAAGTAGGTCACTGATGTATTACACAGAGATGTGACCAAGACTCATGACAATATGTAGGACATGTGAAGTATAGGGGGAAATTTACCTACCCATTATCATTAGGTCTCACTAGATGGTTTCAAGATGTGTTTTGTCAATCTCGTTCAAATATAAATTACTCTTAGCAATGAATATTTCTTTCTTTTGTTATTAAATGAAGAACACAGAAAAATGAAAAACTTGGTGTGAATTACATAATCATGTTAATCATTGAGTTTTTGAATGAATTTTTTGTTTGAGGCCTCAACTAAGGGAGAATATATCTGGGAATCAAATCCAATATAGGGCCATCCATGCCCAAAGTAGTGTGGTTGGATGAAATACATTCCATGTTATTTTCCTTGCATCAACAATCAAAGGTATTGCCTCCTTGGGAAAATTGACATTCGTAAATGCAAGGTGTCTAAGGGATTGAGGGAATTTTATCCTTGTACACGCAACAAACATACCATATGCATTCACTTGTTGAGAAGTGTTTCAATGGTATTCAAGGTGTTATATATGAAAGGATGCCATGGATTTTATTTATAATATGATAATCCCATCTAATAAGGACATCATTTCATGTGTGGGACTCCTTCAATCAAAGGTATTGTCTCCTTGGGAAAATTGACATTCCTAAATGCAAGGTGTCTAAAGGATTGAGGGAATTTTATCCTTGTGCATGCAACAAACATACCATATTCATTCACTTGTTGAGAAGTTGTGCAATGGTATTCAAGGTATTATAAATCAAGGGATCCCATGGATTTTATTTATAATATGAGAATCTCATATAATAAGGACATCATTTCATGTGTAGGACTCCTTCAATATCCTCAATATTTTGAATAAACTTTATAATCTACCTGCATTATTAAAACCATACAACCAATATTTTATATCATCAAAATATTTTGCATACATTTTATAATCTAGATTCACATTATTAAAAACCTACAACCAATGTTTTGTAGCATCAAGTGCAAAAAGATTGAAAACAACATAACTTATGAAAGAGTTAATATAATTTAATGGTAAACAAAGCATTGTAAGAAACTTTGTAAGCTAAAATTTGTAAGAAACTTATGATAATTTAATATTACATATGTAAAAATGGATTTATAAATTGAATTCCTAAAGATTTGAAATTTTTATAAAATACAAAACATTTGAAATAAAAAGTTGGAGAGCTTGAAATTTTTGTGAAATTTTTATAAAATACAAAACATTTGAAATGACTATGAGTTGGTCATGGGGAGCTAGCAATGTGGCCAAGATGTGGGCGTGCCCACATCTTGACCACAGGGCTATACCCCCATGACCAAGTCACAACCACTTTTAATAAAAAATTATCTATGCACAGAAAAGCAGGGCATTTGAATCTAAGTCTTTAACACCAGAGTGAAAGATAGTAGATTTATCTTCTGGCCCACTGCCCATGCACAGACTAATCACTTAAATTCTTACTCTATTCTTAATATTTGATTGTTAAATGTCTATGTCAAATTAACTAAATCCATATTGTTTATAAATTATTTATTAATGTCTATATATCAAATTCTCAATTTGTTTTTTTTAGTAAAAAAGTGGAACCTGCTATATTAATTTATCGAAGAAACTTTGACAAAATGTACAGTGATATAGGTATGAGTCACCAAAAATGATGTCGTTTACCAAAAACCAGCATAGTTTGGATAGCATGTAACAGTAGCATAATAAAACAAGAAACAAAATAGCATCTGTCCTGCCCGGAGGAAACCAGGACAGATGGCTATAGTCCAAATTGACATGTAACAGTAGCATGATAAAACTAAGAACCAAGAAAAGAATAAAATACCTAGATACCCGGTTACCTATAGCCCTTTCTTGTCTGCCACGTGGACCCAGCCAGGATGGCAAAAGCCTGCTCGCAAAGAGGGCACTTCCGCTTAGCTGGAGCATTGGAGTACGCATCAAGGAGCAGGTCGAGACGCTGTCCCATGAGAAGGGCTCTATGCTCCAGGTCTTCCATGTGGCCTCAAAGTTCAAACACCAGAGCCAGATGCTCTGCATGGAGGAGAGAGCAATGCAAGCCATCCCCCATGTCATTGAGGGATACATCCCTCAATTCCATGGTCGCTCCAATTCCAGTTTCGAGCTCCATCACCTCTGTACCATCCGCTTCTTCCTTCCACGCTGTGCTATTGTTTTTTGCGTTCACATATCCTCTAGTTTTATCCTGCATTTCTTCCTCCAACGTTGCCTACATATCATGGTTGGTGGGGCTGTAGTCACCCGACCAGGGAATTTCCTCAACAATGAACCCGAGGATGTCATCTGCCAGAACAAGTTTTGGGTCGCTTCCATCTCGGTGTGTCGCCTCCATGGCTTGGGGTTCTGGGGTGGTCATCAAGTCCTCCACGAATGGAATTTCTTCCACGTAATAGGTGGGAAACGCGTCCTCAGCACCATCCTCCTGCCTGTCTCCAGGCTTAATTGTCATGGTTTCACTACTACATCCAGCTCCTGTCTCCACAATGATGGCATGCAGAGCCAATTTCTCAGCTCGAGCCTTCTTTCGGAGAATGGAGGTCGCCATCGCCAAAGCACACTCCATCTTCTCTTTCCTTTGCCACTGCGCCTTGTGGGTGTACCAGGCCGAGCCATGACGAGACCTACCCCGCTTTCTGGCCATAATTGCCAGGGAATAGGTGACAATGCAGTGAGGTTGCAGCGTGAAGGGAGTGAGCCGGGACGAGAAGGATTTCGGGCTACACCAAAGCTCCCAGACGAAGAGGAGAGACGGAGAAAGAGAAGACCCACTCTGTCCAGGCACATGAAAAAGGAAATTTCCAGGAGTTTCCTCAACGAATTGCAGTGAGATGGGAGTGAGCCAGGACAAGAAGGATACAGGACTACACCAAATCTCCCATACGAAGAGGAGAGCCAAGGTGGGAGCAGACCCACTCTGTCCAGGCACATGAAAAAACAAATTACCAGAGGCCGAGGTCGCCTGACCCTCCATAAACCCTGTCGAGATGAGTGCACTGTGAGAAAGAGTGATCGCGCGAGGGAGGTGTCCCTCCACCGTATAACTGCTGCTATGGCCGTCCACCATTGTAAATGCAGGCTTGTGGGTGGCGGCCATCAGCATTTATGCCATGGCTTAGTGATAAGCCCAGTGGCAATGGAATGTCATGTGTCACCCCATCCAGGGCATCAAATTCTCATTTTTAAGTAAATCCATATTGTTTATAAATTTATTGTTTGTGTGTATAATTTGAACATATAAACAATTAATTTTTAAATTGTCTTCCTATTTTATTTTTAAATTTATTAATTTTTTTTTATATATATATGTTTTAAATATTTTCCATTGTATGTATATTTCACAAATATTCCTTTACAAATTATAAGATAGACAATAATGTACAACAAGGAATTCTAGAATCAACAATCTGTAAAATAATATTTATGAAATACAAAATGTTTGAAATGACTGTGACTTGGTAGCGGGGGGCCAACCATGTGGCCAAGCCATGGGCGTACCCATGGGTTGGCCACAGGGCTGACCCCTGCGGCCAAATCATAGTCAATTTTAATAAG
>SNQJ01S0099614.1:12796-29307 GCA_010110895.2 Picea sitchensis
ATTTATAGTGGACTGGCCAGTCTAACTGGGGCCGACCTGGCCAGTCTAACTGGGCCAACTTCTGCTTCTGGGCATCAATAAATTCAATATAAATATATTTTTTCAGCCGACAACTTGTCTAGGGTTTCCTTCAATTCTTTGCTTCCTTCCAGAGGATTCTAGTCTCGTCATAGGTCATAATAGAGGTTCATACCTCTCGAAGCTACCATAATATTAACATTCTATTCCCGACAGGTTCACACGTGGAGGTAAATACCTCCCACAACTACCATAATATTAACAAAGGGATCAAATCTAAGAGGTATGATGACAAGATCCTAGTGAATCAAGAAAGATTCATTTAACTACTAGAATCAAACGCTGATGGGACATTGTCGCCACCAAAAATCCGCGTGTTTTGATGGTATTCTGTGTTCTTTGGGGGATGCCCGAAAGCTTAGTTTAATGTTTTAACGAGTTTAAAAAAACATATTTTTCCCTTTTGAAATATAACAAACTGCTCAAAAAATGTGTCAATGCAAACATCAATTGTAGTGCCCCCACTACTGAACTTAACATAAAAAAAAATTGATACCACTAAATAAAAATGCATGTGGTGATGCTAAAAATTCCTATGCATCTAACAACAATTTTAAAACATGAATGCAACTAAATTAACAATCACACAACAACATATAACCGCTTAAAACATAGAGTGTAGAYACAACAAATAAAACTCACAATTAAAAACAATGAAACAAAGATAAAAACACTTTTCTTTTATCAATAATTGTGCAATCARTTGCAGAGGAAATATGTTCCACCCAACCATAGATTTTCTACTCCAAATATCARCAACAAATCACCCTTGAGTTGGGGCTACAAATTCACAAGAAAAGACATCTCTCTACTATCCACTCATAGCCCAATATTACCCACAACAAATTGATTTTTCCTACAGATATCTCAATGCTCCAACTCTCTTCCCCTCAACCTGCACAACCTAAGGAATGAGACCCCCCTTCATTACACAAATTCTCTCATACATTCCCACCTCCCTTCAGGGCTCTAAAACAGGTTGGCTAGGAATCTCTCTTGTTGGGGACTCCAGGGACTTACAACTGCAACATGAAAAGATCACTTGTTGTTGGGGCAATCTCTTACACAAATTTTCACTCTATAGGCCTAAAAAATTCCTCCTTCATGAATTTACAACTCCAACAAGATGCCACACATGCCCATTGTGGTTGCGTTCAAGCTCCCACACTCAACTCTCTCTTGTCCCAAAAGATAATTGTAACACTACCCACAACAACCATTCAAATTTCCATTTTACCCATGCATGTTGACTCTCACATTCCCCAATGTTGATTGTACTCATCCCTCATTCTCTCATTAACTATGTGAAGTAACTTTTCACACCAACCCTCTTACACGTCTTTAATGATTGGGGCTTTGATACACTCAAAAGGAAAATAGAAGGTTCATACAAAATAATAATAATAGAAAATGGGTTGGGATTAATAGCGATGAATACTTTTCCTTTGGACCCCTTGGACCCCCTCTCGTGGAAACTTACCCCCCATTACTCCGTCCATGTTCGTCTATAGCCAACGATACATTTATTTTATTGTTAGAATATACAATATTTACATATTAAATAGTTGGGCCTATAGTCATACATCGTATTTACATTATATATCGCTAAACTGGGTATTAAAAATGGGGATGTTTGTAGCACCCCTCTACAGGATGCTAAGCAATTAATCATTCATTAAATACATACACAATAATGGTTGTTTTAGAATAATTTCATTGATTTTCATTTACACAATTCTTGTACATTACATAAAATAAGATATTTATAACAAAATACCATTGAAGAATACCTCCTCCTCAGTTTGTTGAAGCTCGTCATTTGCAATGTAGTCCTGGGTGCTTCCAAGCATTATTTTCTCAATTCTTTTCCCACTTGCCTAGAGTGAAACAATAGAATCCTCCTAACCAACTAGGATCCTAGTCGACTTCCTAGCTCCAAAAACACTTTTGGTTTCTTGGCCCTCCATGACCGTGATTCCAAGAACAACAAGCACATATGCTCTTAAGAAGACTATCACAAGAAATATATCTTCTAAGAATTATCCCATCTCTCAACATGCGCTGACCTCTCTCTCCTCCCCTTCCTCGCCACTTCTTCTCCCTATTTATCAAATTTCCATATACCCTTCCCCAAATCTCCTCAACCACCTTCATTATTAGCCATCAACCTCTCTTATCTATATTTTTGGGAAAAAATTTAAAATAAAACTAAAATATAAATGGTTTGCATTAAACAACAATAAATAAAATGCAAAGTCTTTCTTCTCATGCTAGCTAATAAATGAAATTTGACAATTTTCCCAAAATGTACATGACAACCCACCATGCTCATTTAATTCATCATACCAACCACCAATCAAAGTCAAAGAATGTATTTAATGCTTCTTGATATTTTGTATGCAATATAATTTACATAGTCAATAAATATTCAATTAAATAGTTAATAATCTATTTTAATAATTAGTACATTAATTAATTGTACTAGTGTACATGTGTAGGGTATGTGTGCGTAGCTAGCGAACACAAATCTCATGCATGTACCAATGATAAACAACCACTGCCTCTAATGCGTAGTTCATATATGATCACACTAAGACATGTAGGACAATAGATCAAGTAATGCATCATTTAATAATCTTAACGAACAAAATTACACCAATTCATCAATAACTCATTATCACACTTAAAATATCAATATGAAATCAAAAGAGGGTTTTAAACATGGTAGGAACCAAGTGAGTAAACAATAGTGACATCTCTAATCCCCAATAAATATTCTCAACTAACATCGAAGCATCCTTCCTTCCTAACCTACTTCCATCTTTCATCCTATCCTTTCCTCTGCTAGACTATACTGGAGCGTCAACTATATTGACCTAACTCCAGATAGAACCCATAAGCGGAAGTGTCATACATCTCGACCAAGCTTCCCTACCAGAAAACTATCAGTCGCCATCACACGTCTAGGGGAGCGTGACTTCACACAACCCTCCCACAACTCTAGGTTTCAAAGGATAAACAATGGGCAACACCTCCACCCCTCCTCATAGAACTAGGGTCAACACCCTATATCAAGCCATACCGTGCAACTATTGTTCTTAAACTCATGTCATAAAACAACCACTCTGGGCAAGATGTGTGTCATGTCAAAACCACACTTACCACAGATCATAGCAATATTTCGAAACATAAATTAATTAACAAGTACAACTTGTATCATATGTTATCTTTTTTATGTCTATGACATCCAAGTTACCTCAACACTATAGTCATTTGGCTATCACATAGCTCATCAACCTGTAGGTTAGTTCACCAATAACTGATATCCATGCATATACATCACAATTCCATATAAGAATCCATATCTATATTGACATTAATTAAGAAAAGTGTGTTTATTTGTATCATGCCTTACATCTGTTATACATTCACAACATAACCTGAACTAGTACCCATATATGCAAATTCCACATTTAAATTCGCATGTTTGAACAATTCTCATAACTATCATCCTTATGAACATATAAAAAATAAATATCACTATGCAACACACAAATAGGTCCAAATATACACATCTCAAATGTATATATTAGTCTAACCAAGTCCAATTAGTTACTACGAAATGAATTACTAAGATGAGTAAAATAAAAGTTCTAAATATCTAAGCTCAAAATATGGGGCGTTACACTAAGGAATGAAATACTAAGATGAGTAAAATAAAATTTCTAACTATGTAAGGTCAAAATATGGGGTGTTACAACGTTACACCGATTGGCTAGAACCTATAGTCGCGTGTTTGATGGATTTCGAAAACTGTATTGCAACCTATCGACGTTCTCCAAAAAACATACCTATCTCTTTATTGATGATCTCCTAAAATGTTCTATTAGTGATCTATAGAAACATGACTCTTTCATAGGTTCCAAAAAACTTATATCGACGCTTTATTGAAAACCTCTCGACCCCACCTTTCGACACTTTCCCAAAAACATATTTCCATTGACGTGTTGAGAAAACCACTTTTCGATGCTTGCCAAAAAGCTTGTTTTGACGTGTTAAAGGAAAGTTACCTTTTCGGTGTTTGGGAAAAAAATCGTATCAACGTGTTAAAGGAAAGTTACATTTTCCCATCAGTGCTTTGACAAAAACGTGTTTCAGTGGGTTCTAAAAAGTGCAATTGGTGAGTTCACAAAAAATGTTTTTTTGTCTTTTTGACGCTTTGGAGAAAACCTACCCAGATGTCTATCGACAATTTCATGAATACTTCTTGTTACTCTTTTGACACTTGGGGAAAACGTTTGATCGAACCCTTTGGTGCTCGTGAAAAACATCTTTCTATCAGTGCTCTACCAAAAAGTGTTTTCGAGGAGTTCTAAAAAAGTGTTTTCAACCCATTTTCAACGGTCTTCAAAAAGATCCCTTTCGTTGGAGTTTTTCTAAAAACATGTATCCACTAGCATTCTCCAAAATGCTCTCTTTTGCATCAATGACCTACAAAATAGTCTATCCATAAATTTATAGTTTTCAATACTTCTTCAATAACATCCAAATTTTGGTTTTATTTATTTTTTCTTTTTGGTTTTAGAAATATTTTTGGTTTTTCTTTAAATAAAAACAATTTCTAACCTATATGAGATGCAAGAAAATCAACAAACTTTAAACATACAAAATCTTATTGCATGAATCAAAGAAAAAGTGCTACCCAAAAATTTAGAATTTTAGTGTGTGTAGTATACTCTACAAATGACGATTCACTAGATGAAACTAGCATCTTTGACTACATCTTCGATCAAAACCAACCAATTTTAACTAATATAGATTTGGAAGAATAGTAGAAAATAAAGAACCACCCATAGATCCTTTTATATGCAATTTAGAAATCATTCTTATCCTTGACATGGGGATCTGATGTTGATTAGATATAATAAATAAGTCATTTTGATCATTGATACATATTTTGAGTAAGAAATCTAGTAGAATCTAACTTCTAATATCAAGGTATTATCTCTTTGGTAATCTCTAGGTAACCCAACCATCATTTTGGTGTCGCTCCACTATCAGCGAGCATCCATAGCCTTGGTAGAGGTATTTATATTTCTTCATTAATAAACATGTTCTACAAAGTTCTTTCTCCTGATCCTCTTTATATATATATATATATTCTTCAGAATAATGATTTATTCAAGGAGGAACATGTGAACAATAATTGAATTTATGAGGTATTGTGACCCATGCACACATAAGTGGATCAAATCCAACCCCCATGTCCTTCAAATTTCTATGGGCAACAGGTGCGGGGGGAGTCATCCTTGACTCTAATGGACAAAAACTAATGGAATTCTCACGGGGATTAGGGAAATCCACTAACAACAATGCAAAGGCATTGATAGTATATATGGGCATGTGCCTCATCACTGACAACAGTCCAATCATGCTGGTGGTAATAGGGGATTATGATTTGATAATTACAAGACTTCGAAGGAACATTAAAAATTCCCATCTCACCCTTGCCACAATATTCTTACACATCAGAGAACTTGAGAAAAGATTTGAAATGGTTAACTATTACCATGTTCTCGGATCACAAAACTCTTCAATAGACTCATTATCCAAGGAAGCAAATAAATTGGAGCACAGTCTTTTAAAATTCAGTAACGAGATTAAATATGAGTTCAACCCCTAAGACAGAAAGGAGTGGCACTATGCACACAAGTTTGTTGAATTTGTTTTTGCATCAAACAAAGAGCTCAATCACAAACAATCAACAAGGCTCTACTACTTCCTATCATCCAGTGCGTCACACAATTCATAAGATTCCCGAGACCCACGAAAGACCTGGACTCCACGTCAAGACATGTTTATACCCACCAGTTGGCACGTTCCAACTATGGAAACATGACATCCTCTCGCACAAGCATGCTCACTCCCCTCGCATCAAGGATTCTTCTTCAAACCTGTGCTCATCATTGTCACAATGCAAACAATCATTCCTCTAGGGATGCCATGTATGAATCATCGGTCTTGTACAAGCACTGGTTATGGACTCTGAAGAAACTACATCAAAAATAGTCATTTACCATCCTTGTTCGATATCATTTCAAACCACGGTGTCATCCTTCCGTTCATGAGAATTGAAATCAATGGAGTTAATAAACGATACGAGAGGTGTCGACAACAAAATACAGGGAATGCGAGGAAGATGACAATTTAGTATCAATATTTGGAGCTCAAGCAAGTTATTGGAGTGTAGAAAGAAAATATACAGTTTTATAAATCCTCAAAACATGTGGAGGCACAATAGAGATACATATGAGTGCAACAACTGTGCCATCAACACATTGTAGGACTAAGTGAGAATGAAACAATGAGAAATTGTGGAATTAAGGTCCATGAATTCCCAACTTCAACAACAACTTCAAGTTTAGGAAGTTCGATGAAATGAGGAGTTGGCAGTAGTCTTGTGAGAAGTTAATAGAAATATTGGGCATATCTGGTCCATTCGTCGACAACATGAACATTTCCCTCCGCATCCACAAAGGTAGAAGGAACCAACTATTTCAGAGGAATCCCGGGCGTCGAATCCATTCCTTCTACCCTCTTCTGAGAGGCCACATTTAAAACAAATCATAGTTGGATAGGAGGAGGTGCAACAGGCTCATCTAGATGTAGAATACGTAGGAAGAGATGAGGTGGAAACGTCTTTACACTTTCACTAGCAGTTAATGATTAGTAAATCTCTCTTTTTTCTATTTTACTTTGTATCCATATACACCTGAAAAGTATGTATCAAATTGTATGGGAATTTTGGACATTTTCAAAGAGGTAGGAGGGAAGAACAATATTTACTTTTTGATGTTAGAGCTAGACCCTCTGGAAATTTTGTACTTTTGAATGTTGTGGTTTGCACAACCCTTTTCTAATAAAAATATTAACCGTTTCTGTTAAAAAAAATAAATTGAATTCTGAGGGTGATACATGTTTGACGAAGAGATGAATTAGACCCCTAGCCTTTAAAACTTACCCATTCTAGAAGAAGCAAGACATTCCTCAATTACCCATCATTATTTAGATCATGATTTCTAGAGTATATGACCTTTTCAATCTTTCATATTTGATCATAGTCATTTTTTCCACTAAAAAAGCATTCCATTTTTTCAAAATCACATATAAAAGAAACTATAAGCACTTTTTGACTCCTATTCATGCTCAATGCTAACTTACTTTACTTTTGATACTTAACACAAATAGTGTGTTTAATTGAGAGCTAGGATGCCCTGTTCCATAGACCATAGGCTGAAAACTCAACATTTCCCAAAATTCTTTAAGAAAAAACAAACCAAAAATCAATCATGAAACAACAAACAAACCATGCAAATCAAGAATCAAAAGACGATAGTAAAATCATGAACATCAAATATGAAAAATTAAAAATGGAACCTATGCAACAATCAAAACAATAACACTATAATACAAAACGACTTGTGAGAATAGCTAGGTGAAAAATATCTTAAGGGTTTGACCATTAATAGGGAGAGAATCCAGTTCCCCCCAGACTTTGTAAACGATATGTGTCAACCCCTATTTTCTCAGCAATATCATAAGGACCAAGCCACAAGTTTTGGAACTTTGAATGTTTACCTTTTGATTCATTAACTTTATCCCATTTCAAGACCAAATCACCTACATCAAAATATTTATTTCCAGCTTTATATTTATCAAACCAACATTTCACCACTTCTTGATGTGCCACAAAATTTAGTTTGGCCCTCTCTCTTTGTTCTTCCAACATCAACAAAGTGTCTATTCTTTTATGGAGAACAAAATCAAGTTGATCCTTTGATGCTTGTGATAAATAAATGGATAGTAGATAGATGTTTGTTGGTAGTATTACTTATTGTCCATAAACTAGATAATATGGGGAAGTGCCCAATGCTTTTTTTGGAGTAACTCTATTTGCGCAAAGGGCATTAGAGAATGCATTATGCCAGTTCTTGTGATTTTTTGAAACAACCTTTTTTATAATCCAGATTAAATTCTTATTAGTTGATTCAACTACCCCATTTCCCTGAGGATAGTAGTTAGTTGAATATCTCAAGATGACACATAAATCTAATGCAAACTTAGACAAAAAAGTTGAATAGAAATAAACAACATTGTCAAAAAAAAATCACAGAAGGTACCCCAAATATTGTAATCAATTTTTTGTTCTAAAAATTGAATGACTACTTTTTTTATTGATTTGGGCTAAAGGAATTGCCTGAGACCAGCAAGAAAAATAATCAGTTGTTGTTAAAATGGATATGTGTTGCTTTGATGAATGGGGATTTATTTCTCCAATTGTTTCTATGCCCCATTGCTCGAACGGTCTATTGATAGTAATTGGTTGTAAGGTATTGAATCTTTCTTCTCTCTTCTCGTGCGTACTTGAAAAATTTGACATTTTCTGACATAAGCATGTGCATCTCAGAAGAGAGTAGGCCAATAATATCCAACACTCAAAAATTTGTGAGTTCTAGTTTCCCCAACAAAATTTCCTCCAACAAGACCATCATGAAGGTCTATCAAAACCTTCTTAGCATTTTATTTTTCTAAACATCACAACAACACTCCATCATAATTTATTCGAAACATAACAATTTTGATCAATCTACACTGAGCATATTTTAACCTTACCGCCCTTCTTTCTCTTGAAGTCATGTGATAAGGACATAATTCGTGATATAAGAAATAAATCAAATTAGAATACTAAGAATCGTGAGGTAGTGGGGTAAAATTTGTATCATTGGAACAAACAAAGAACTCATTTTCCCATCATTCTTCTTCTTCTTCAAGTACACCATCTTGGGATTTTTCTACCAATTTACACAACCCTTGGCCTTTCACAATATGGGTATATTTTATCTCGAGATCAAATTCTTGTATAGCAGTCATCCAATTTCCTCTACGCTCACCAAACTCTTGTTGGGTATACAAGGATCACACAATAGGGTGATGTACAATCACCTTAGTGTGATTTTTGAGGATAATAATATGACCCAAAATGTTTGTTTAACAACTTTGTATACTACAAAATCTTGCTTATTTATGAAAGGGTAGTTCAACTCTATGCCCTGGATATTTTTACTTGTAACGTCCCCGACCGTCAACCCACTGGCCGGGCAAAGCTACTACATGGAACACACTTATACTTATATATATCAGATGCATATTAAATCAAAATAAGACATTTAACATGGATTTACTGTTGTTTTATAGACTTGAACAACATTAGCAACAATTCAAACTTGCAACAGAATTCATGATAACATTTCAAGACACAAACATGGATCACATATAAATTAAGTAAAAAATTAACACTTATATTTTAAACTGGCATAACTCCACCAACCACGTGCAGACCTTCCACGAACCTCCTAGCCTTAGACCACACTGTTCATCATGCTCAGCAGTCGGTCACCCCTGAGCTGGGACTAAGCTCCACCCAAGGCAAGGGAATCCTAGACTAGGCTAAGGTTACAAGGAAAAATGCACAAAGCAACCAGAAGGATTATCTCCAGGAGCCTTCTTACGCCCACTACTCACAGACTCTCATTCCCCACATGCCTGCTCCACCCGGGAGTATACACCTTCACAAGAATAGTCCATCGGTGCTCCACTTCCCTCTATGGGTCTCGACAACAGGCCAAATTAGGAACTCTCAGAGCTTCGTAGCTGGTGCTGGAATCTCTCTCGGAGGAATCACTTCCCAGCAAAATTTCTCACCTGGAAAGAGCTGCTCACAGACCTAACAACCTGCCTCTTCAACTACAGGCCTACCAACCCATTTCTTCATCCCCTTTTGGCTCAATTCTCGCATGGTGAGGATAACCACAACACAATCCCACTCAAGAAAACAGAAAGCAGCAACCCACAGACAGTTTAGGTACGGATTCAGCTCTGTAATGGCGGATAGACTGGTTTCATGAATTCATAGGTCAACTATCCCCTCCCGATCAGTTCTCTCAATGGTGTATAGGTATGCCAAGGACAGACACAGACCAAAAAATGGGATTAGACGGAGGATGTTTCGGTTTTCAGGAAGACATATCGGTTTTCTAGTTTTTAGAGCTGCGTGAGGGTATCCGAAATCAGATGCAAAGGATGAAAGAATGAGGATCGAATCCCCTCCATGACTGACTTATGCATCTTTTAACTGCATGTGCCTGGGCCGACACATGTCGCCCATGAAGCTGCATGTGCTCAATCAACATGCGTTCCTCTCCAGGAACTTAGGAATACACTCAAAATTGTCCACCTTAGCTTTTTAGAAATAATAATAATAAATTATTATTCCTTTTTAGAGTTAAGCCCCCTAGCTTAGCCCCTAGGCCCAACACTTAGCCTTTCTTTCCACCTTTCAGTGCCCATTCCCTTACCCACTCTGTGGAATCTTAGTCCCCCATCACTCTTTCTTCGTGGTCGGTCTGCACGCAGCGATGTTCATATTTTTATTAATGTTGTGCATAATTACATATACAAAAACATGCTCCCAGCCTTAACACTTAGGCTCTCTAGCCTAATAAACTCATAAGCCTTACCAACTTATCAATACTCGGCTCACCAGCCTACAAAACATGATTTACAATTCATAAACATGATTACAACAAGGCTCATCCTTGGGGATATTACAATCCCCTCCCCTTATTTTTTCACTGTCCTCAGTGCAAATTTCACACAGTATCAACAAGATTTCCAAAATCTTTAAAAATATGCGGTATTTTGCCCGCATAGCATCCTCGTGCTCCCATGTCGTGTCCTCGGGACCGTACGAGGTCCACTGGAGTTGTTTGCTTTTCCGGTCCAATATGCACACATGATGCACTTGCATGACACCTTCTTGTTCCACCTGAATCACATTCCAATCAATTACATGATTAGCATTGGATATATATTTCTTAAGCAATGAAACATGAAACACATTATGTATAGTCATGGATGCAGGTAATGCAATCATATATGCAATTGGCCCAATCCCTTCTAGGATTTCAAATGGCCCACAAAATCTGGCTGCCAACTTGGCGTAGTTTCCTAGCTTCAAGGAACTTTTGTTATCTTTTACTTTTAGAAAAACATGATCAGACAATTTAAATTCTCTGTGGGTTCTATTCTTATCATCATAATTCTTCTACTTTCCTTGGGTAGCTTTCAAATTCTGCTTAATTTTTAGCATTTGACCTTCCATTTCCTTGAGAAACTCTGGCCCAACTACTGCTCTATCAGCTGGATTATCCCATCTTACTGGCGTATTGCACTTTCTGCCATAAAGTGCTTCAAATGGGCTCATCTTCAATTATTCTTGATACCCATTGTTGTAGGCGAATTCTACCAAGTGTAGGTAGTCTTCCCATTTCGATGGTTTGTCCATCACATACATTCTCAGTATGTCTTCTATCACTCGATTCACCCGCTCTATTTTCCCATCCGAATAAGAATGGTAGGATGTACTGAAATTCAGATTCGTTTTGAATCCGTTAAATAACCCCTTTAAAAAATTTGAGGTAAATTTGAGGTCTCTGTCAGACACAATTGTCTTAGGAATACTATGCAATCGTGCTACTTCTCTGAAAAAAATGTCACCAACATTTGTTGCCTTGTGAGTAGTATTTAGTGGAATAAAATGGGAATCTTTTGTAAGCTTGTCCACCACTACCATGATGGAATCATGTTGCTTGCCTGTTCTAGGCAATCCGGTGATGAAATCCATCGTTACTACTTCCCATTTCCACTCAGGAATGGGTAAATGTTGCAACAACCCTGCTGGGTGTCTGTGCTTAGCTTTAACCTTTTGGCATTCCATACATCTGGCGATGTATTATGCAATCTCTTTCTTCATACATGGCCATAAATAATGGTTCTTGACTGTTGCCATAGTTTTCTGATATCCAGGGTGCCCTGCATAAGGGACATTATGCATTTCATACAAAATCATACGTTTCAAGTCCTGGACATTAGGTACATAAAATATGTTTTTGTACATAAGTGTTCCATCGGTTTCCAGTTTATAATTTTCCACTTTCTGTGGCCTCTCACCTTGCTGTAGCTTTGCTACTAGCCCCCTGTACTACAAATCTGCATTTGCAACTTCCAAAATTCTACCCTTTATATCAGTTTGGTACATGCTAATGGTTGTAGCATGAAATTCGTGTACTCTTCTGCTGAGTGCATCAACCACTTTATTCTCTTTCCCTTTGATATGATTGATATCAAAATCATATTCACAGAGAAACTCCAGCCACCTACTCTGCCTAGCATTCAAGGTTGGTTGATCAAACAAATACTTCAGACTGTTATGGTCTATTCTCAATTCAAACCTCCTTCCCATGAGGTAATGTCTCCATTTCCTCAGAGCGTGAATGATGGCTGCCGACTCCAAATCATGAGTTGCATAGTTCCTTTCACGCTCTTTCAACTTTCTGGATTCATAACAAATTATGAATCCATTCTGATTGAAGACTCCTCCCAGTCCTTCTTTTCATGCATCGGTGCATACCACAAAATCTTCATTTGGGTCTGCAATCCTCAGGATTGGAGCACTGGTTAACAATTTCTTCAATTGTTGGAAGCTTCTCTCACAATCCTCTGTCCACATAAACTTCTTCTCCTTCCTTTGCAAAGAAGTGATAGGGTGAGCTATTCTCGAGAATCCTATGATAAGCCTTCTGTAATAACCGGATAGACCCATAAAGGATCCGACTTCTGTCACGTTCTTTGGCACTGACCATTCTATGATGGCCTCAATCTTCTCAGGATCTACAACTATCCCATCCTTCGAGATAATATGCCCCAAGTAATGGATCTGTTCTTGATAAAATGAGCATTTTCTCAACTTGGCATATAGTTGGTGCTCTCTTAGCACTTGTAGCACCATCCTCAGGTGTTTTTCATGCTCTTCCTTTGACTTGGAATACACCAGAATGTCATCCAGGAAGACTATGAAAAACTTGTCTAGATAGTCCCTGAATACACCATTCATCAAGCACATAAAAACAACAGGTGCGTTCGACAACCCAAACGACACCACTGTGAACTTGTAATGACCATACCTTGTTCTAAAGGCGGTCTTGATGATGTCTTCATCCTTTGTTCTTATCTGGTGATATCCCGATCTGAGATCTATATTAAAAAATATCTTTGCATCCTTCAACTGATTGAAGAGGTCATCAATCCTCGACAGAGGATACTTGTTCTTAACAGTTAATTTGTTTAACTGTCTGAAATCAATACACAACCTCAATGTTTCGTCCTTCTTCTTCATGAATAGGACTGGGGCACCCCAAGGTGACACACTTGGGTGTATGTACCCCTTCTTCAGAAGCTCTTCAAGCTACAATTGCAACTCTTTTAGCTATGGCGCACTCATTCTATAAGGAGCTTTCGACACTGGAGCTGCTCCATGAATTAAGTTTAGAGAGAAGTCAATATCTCTCTTTGGAGGTAGTCCAGGTACCTCCTGAAATACATATTCAAAATCTTTTAGTACCACATGGTCTCCAATCTTTGATACCTCATCCTTAGATGATTCCTCCATATGTGCTACAAATAATTGACAACCTTTCATGTAGCACTTCTTCAGTTGCATTGCCGAGATTTCTCTAACAACAATCGCTCTAGGAATTCCTTGGACTGTTCTCTGACTTTATTCCTCATCCAGGCAAGTGAATGTCTTATTACGACAGTCCAAGATGGCATGGTGCTGGTCCAACCAGTCCATACCAATTAGATAGTCATAAGAACCTAAAGGTAGAATGTTCAATTCTGACTTTGAGCTCAGTCCATTCATGTACATAGGACAAGACTTAACCAACTTAGTGACTTTCCTCTTGGTTCCTGTAGCCAATTGCACTAACCAAGACTTTTCATGTTTGCTTCTCAACAATTGCAAACTTTCCACCACTCTAGGATCTATATAACTATGGCTAGCCCCTGAATCAATTAAAATAATAAATGGTTGGTTGTTAATCATACCTTCCACTTCAATCATGTGCGACTGATATTCCGCATGCTTGTTGTCTAGGACCACATAGATCCTTGGCATTCTACTGCCCATGTCCTCCACCGTTTCTGCCTGCTGTACATTATGGACAACTCTCACTTTGCCATTTTTTTGGGGACAATCTCTGTACTTATGGTTTCCCTGATAACCATGACATTGAATGGGCGTCTGTCTTGGCCTTTGTTCACCCACTTCATCCTTTCTAGGCTCTCTAAAATATGGTTGTCCCATAGGACTATTTTTGAAAAAGGGAGGCTTATTTCCCTTCTGCCTCAGCTCTTTCTTAAACTTCCTCTGGTCATCCCAAGCCTTCTGAAAGGTAGGCTTTTCTCTCTGTTGCTCATATAAGCATTTATCCCTCCTTATCGTTTCTTCCATGGTCTTAGGGTCATCATAATGAATCTTGTCACCAATAGAAGGTGGCAATCCACTTAGATACCTTTGAATCTTTACAGTCTCTTCCTTGATGAACAAGACATACTTTAGCAATTCCAGAAATCTTCATTCATATTCATCAATGGTCATGTTTCCCATCTTGAGTTCAAAGAAATCTTTCATCTTTCTGTCATAATATCTCTTAGTCAAATACTTCTTCTCAAAATACCTCTTGAATTCCTTCCACGTGATATCTTTCTCTCTAATGTGATGCACCTACACAAGTTGATCCCACCACATGGATGCTTTTCCTTTCAGTTGAAACATCGCAATTCTTCCTTCCGCATGAGAGGAATAATTATGCAGATGGAAGTACTTCCTCATGCCTAGAAGCCATGTCTCAGCATCTTCCTCCTTTTGGTGTTCTCCATCAAACGTGGGAGGCTTAATCTTATTCATTTCCCCTTTCAGTTCATCCACTCCAGACCTCCTATGCTTCCTGGTAGGAGATGGGCTTGAAATACTGCATGCTTCCTTACTGGAATTCTTTGGGGAGTGACGACGATGTCTGCTAACACTCCTCGATCTTCTTTTCCTCTCAGGGGTCCTGCGACTCCCTGTTTTGCTTGAGTCACTCTCTTTTTCCAATTTATTTTCTGTTCTTTTTAGACTCTTCAACAACTTTAAGTTGAATTCACCTTGTTTATCCTAAGTTTTCCTAAGCTTTCTGCTATCTGTTCGGTGAGTTTGGGCATCTTTTTGCAATTTTTCAATGATTTTCATCATATGCCCTTCTTTATCTATATCTTCTCTATGGCCATTGGAGTTTGATCCTTCAACTCCCAAATGAACATCCATCCCTTTAGCTTCGTTCTCTGAACTGGAAGCATTTTGTGCTTTCCCCATTTCTTTGCCCTCTGTGGCAACTCTAAACGGTTCTATCCCTCGTTAAACTTCTGCAAACACAACATGCAAACAACCGAAATTTGCCAGGTCGTCTCTCCTTAACAAATTCCACACATTCAAAACCAATCCGATTTAAGAAAATGTTTCGATTTCATGAATTTTTTGACCTCTGCTCGGCTCTGTAACTTTCGGGTGATAGCCCCCTCTTTCTTAGTCCCTAACCCATGCGATCATGGGTCGTGAACAAACACTAAACTACTAGGTGCTACTCAGGCTTTCGGCATTCAGAGAGTTTCAAGGCACACACAACTATCTCCCGGGGTTCTGATTACCAAATTCACGAAATCGGGTGGATCAATGGTCCACGTTTACTCATCCTCCTACGACTGAAATCCACTGTGGTCTTTCTGTCATCAAAGTTTTCAGGACTTCAGGACTCGAAGTTTTGGGGTTTCATAACTCGGGATTTCCCACACTTGTTTCCTCCCAATCTTCCGACATCCGAAATTCTGATTTACTTTACCTTCCAGGCCCACATAGCACATTTATCTCCCACAACCACGGTGGCACATGGCACGCTCAGGAGGGTCCACGTCACTTGCGACGACGTCAACGGGCCCTACCACATTCACCTTTCTTTTCGGGAGTTCGGGTTTCCGGAGTTTGTGCATCAACACATATCGCTTTTCCCCATAGCCAAAATTGCAAATTGCGACTCACTTTCTTTTTGATCCAACGATAAATTTTTCTTCCTCCGATCTACGGTGTAGATCATATCGGTAATTTGTAGTTTCAGGTATAGGGAGTTCGTGCATCAGCACATCTTGCTTTTCCCGATAGCCGAATCCCAGAAAGGCTTCCAGGATAACTCTCCTGCACCTTCTCCAGATATGACGGTCATGAGGGATCTCCTTTCCCCCTAATTAGATCCAATGGCTCCAACACTTCATGCATTGAGATCTCTTTCTCTCTCTTTCTCCGTGGTCAAATACCACACCGATTGCAATTTTATAATACTGCTACTCCCCCTAAGCTTTGTATGTAATGATCCCAAGCCATTATGCAAGGATCATCACTGTTTTGGTGTCTTTTTAAAACCTTTTTCTGGTTGTGGTATTTC
>SNQJ01S0099614.1:29317-49686 GCA_010110895.2 Picea sitchensis
TGTAAAATGCACTATTGATGAACTCATGCTAGATACAAAAAGGAAAAAGGTAATTGAATCACTATCTGTTGTGTTGATATTATGATAGTTTTGGGAGGTATTAACCTCCATGTGTAACCCTAACAAGAATAGAATATTCTGGGAAGCAAGAAGAAACCTTGAAGCATTGGACATAACCCTAGAAGACAAGTCGGCTAAAGGAAATATTTAATATTGAGTGTTTAGCTTCCAGAATGAGAAGTCGACCCAGACAGCTAAGGAGAAACAATATAAATACAGGACGCTAGATCTCATTTGGTACACACAAATCGCAACTGCAGAAATGTAAGAGTGTGCACTGTAGAAACTGAGTAAGTGCGCAAGTCTGGAGAGTAGTTGCAGCTGCAACTACTGCTACCTGTATTCTCGGTTTAGGCTTGGACTTTCTATTGGTTATGGTTTGGACTTTCTTCCTTGTGTGCTAGCTCTGGAGAGAGGTATGCTACATTGATTGGCTACTAGGCCTAGGGTTTGCTTCCAGAATTATTCTTTGTCAAGGTTAAGGTGCTCGGGGGTGGCTTCGGCCTATGGTTGGGTGACAATATTTCTATATTGTCTATGGCTAAATGAGAACACCTATTATTTCTAACAGGTTATGGGCCCACACTATCTTTGGACAGTCTAACCGTTGGAAGATAGATTAGGAGGATTTTCTCAGTTACTATTGCAGTTGCAATCAAAGTTTTTGTTGCAGCAACGAAACCCTAACCCTCTTGTTGAGGCACCTTGAGTGAAGAGATTGACCTAATTTCTGGATATCCTAGTGCACCCTAGCCTAGCACACCTCCTGGTATTCTCAACAAGCTTAGACGCCAAGTTTGAGTTTTTGGTCAAAATCAAAGGTTGACCAAGTCAAAGCAGTCATGACTTACTATATGAAGTCAGAAAACAAGTTAGAAGGGGCTTCTAAATCCAGAGCATGAAAGACAAGGATTGACCTCATCCTTTCCAAGAATAAAGTGTTGGATATCGTGAAAGGAAAGATCATGGAACCACAGTTTGAAGAAGGAAAAGAGAAGGAACCTCAGAACGTTGCAGTTATGGAGAAGTTCAAGGACAATGACATCAATTCCATGAGTATCATAGTGGACTCTCTAAAAGACCACTTGATACCCTACATCTCTCATCTTGACTCATCTAAGAAGATGTGCAATGCCCTAACTAACCTCTTCTCAGTCAGAAACAATGGACAAGTAATGAGTCTGAAGAATGAGATTCGTGACATGAAAATGAATGATGATGACAACATAACATCATACCTTGTGAGAATCTCTCAGTTAAGAGATCAACTACAATAAATTGAAGAAATCATTTCAGAGAAGGAACTGGTAAATATAGTACTCAATGGTCTTCCCAAGACATGGGATGAATTTTCCACAAGCATGAACACAAAGAAGGAGTATCCCACATTTGAAGAACTTTGGACTTGTTGTGCACAAGAAGAATCAAGGATTAGTGCAAAAGAGAAACCCCAAAACAAATACGATGATCAAGCCTTCACAACAGGGTTCAAGAATTTCAGGAATAAGAAGAAGTTTGGCTCAAGGAAGAAACCAAATCAAGAAAAGGATATGTCAAAGATACAATGCTTCAACTATCAAAAATATGGTCACTACAGGAACCATTGTCCTGAGTTAAATAAAAGGAAGGAAACAGAAGAAGCAACAGTTGTCGAAGAAAGGGAACCCTCAAAGAAAGTCAAGCAGGATAAAACAAACTTCTTCTTCTAAGTCAAGGCAACAATATTCTTCAAAGCTCTTGTATATATCATGTTTACATAGTTCCTGTACATATCATGTATATCTATTTCTTAGAAGAAAATATGTTCAAGGAAAACAATACCTATGGAAGAATAAAAGGATAAGGATTGTCATTATGATGACTACAAGTCAATCAATACACATGAAAAAGATGAAGTATGTTGACAATCTTTGGTAACAATTCTTGTGGAAGCTATTATATAAGTAATAACTGCCAGATAAAGTCGAAATCATAATAAAACCTGAGGAGACCCACGATAAGTCAAAACAGAAAGAAGTCAGCAATCAAGAGGAAATTAGAAAAAGACTTGCGACACTTTGCAAAAGGCGATAAGGATGCAGACAGAAGTGTGGACTCTCTTAGACGGAGGGAGTTGATTACATAATTCCAAAACAAGAGCATACATTCATGTATGAAGCAAAGATTAGTAGGGAGCTAATCCTAAATGATATGATCCATTAAGGATTATGAAGTATTTTTCCTTGTTCCCATTAAAAGTAGCATCCATGATAAGCAGCATGTGTTCAGAAGAAGTCTTCTTCGAAAAGAAGCCTCAAAGTATCCTTGGTTGTCCATCTACATCCATGATCCTATGATAAAAGGAAGAAGTTGGAATCTTCAGGGCATGGAATCTATAGAAGACTCCATGGACCCAAGAGATAAACATGAGGAAGAACATGAAGATTCCAAGAAAGAAAGAAAATCCAGAACAACCAGTTATTACACCGAGAAACACAAGACTACTAGCTTGGTTTGAACCCACTAGAAGCAATCAAGAAGAAGAAATGGAAGTTATGATGAAGAACAGTATATGTAAGAAATTGTGAAAAATGGTTATGAATGGAAGCATTGCGAGATTCAGAACCAGAGGTTCTTCTAGAAGGAGGAGAAGACTATGATAACAACTTGTTCCCGTAAATCAGATATACCTCTATCTAAGCTATTATATCTCCTGGAGTATCCATGGATTGAAGTTTACATCAATTGGTTGTAAAAGACTGTTCTCCCAATAGAGCATTTGAGGAAGAAGCTTATGTAAAGAAATCTCAAGTTTTTGAGGTGTACCAGAAAGAGACCCATATATACAGATATAAGAATACCTTGTATGGATTCAAATGACTTGATGCAGAGTATCTCATATACAGCAGAAGCGTGGTGAAAACTTTCTATGACAGGGATAGTGTATCAAAATAGTTACTCATAAGTATGGGATGATGGATTATTAATCCATGGCAAACTCTCATGATGAAAAAGAAGTGCTACTTGGATATGTTTCAGTTTGAGCCTTGCCACGATGTCATGAGCTAGCAGGAAATAGAAGTGTTGAATTTGACCATGATATATATTGTAATGATCAGAGCTACATGAAGCCTTAAGAGAAAATCAGTGTTCCATAACAGACCAAAGGACATTGAGATCAAGCATTAAATTCTCCGTGATGAAGTCCAAAAAAGAGAAGTGGTTCTCCAATATATCTCCACAAATAAGCAGATAACAGATATTTTGGAAAAACCTCTTTCCAAGATGAAAAAAAAAAATTGCAAGAAGGGGCTCATGGAGACGACTTCCTTATTGAAAAAGGAAGAGATTACTCCCAGGTTGGGAGGGAGCACTGATGTGTTATTGATTTATGGACAGTGATTTTTCAGTTCGAAAAATGGTCTAGGATGAGCAGTTCCTTTCTAGTTCGGAAAGTGGTTTGAGATTTCTGACAAATAGGAATTTCCCAGTTTGGAAAATGGTCCAGATCGGACAGTCATTTTCGTAATGAAAATGGTTTGATAGATTGTTGATGTACCATAGACAATGATTCCCCTTGTGGCTAGTGTGGGGAATGATCTAGGACAGTCATTCTTCTTGGCAGTCACTCTGAGTAGTGGTCAAGTAGAATGCTCTGCCTCGTCGGGCAGTCATTCTTTCGAAGTTCACAATTGTGAGCAATTTCTAAGAATGGTTTGTTTTGAAGGTTGGTGCAGGACAATCGTTTCCTTAGTAAATAGTCTAGACAGTCATTCCCTAGGGCAGACCCATTCTCTCCAGGTTGCACTATGTTTAGTGCCGAAGGAATGGCCCAGTTAGGTGAATGGTCCAGGTTCAACAATCAGGGATATGCATTCCCTAGGGCAGACTCATTTTATTCAGGTTGCGCTATGTTTAGTGCCAGAGAAATGGCCTAGTTAGGTGAATGGTCCAAGCTCAGAAATCAGGGACAATTATTTTTCTATGCTTGAGAAGAATAGTCCAGATAGCCCATGACTGATGTTTTACTTTCTGAGGTCAGATGCTCTTCCAAATCTCACATATGTGAGTGGAAGAATGGCCCAGCTGACTCAGTTTATATCATGATATTGTTTTATGCAGGTTGATATCAAATGATATGATTGTTATGGAGATTGTATGTCTCTGGACAGTGGATGTATGCTACTGTGGTGGATGTGTTCCACTGGTTGTGACTATGTGTTGTTGATTAAGTATCTGTGTGATACTTGGTGTGGTTGTGTACCATTGGATAGTAGTTGCGTACTACTATGGATAGACACAATTGTGTTCTATTGAATGACATTGTTTTGATTGCCATGTAGACTATCAGTAGTGTTGAAAATGATTATTAGCTAGATGGATAGTCAATGTGTTGATGGACAGACATTCTCCAGACGGAAAATGGTCTGGGGCATTTATTCTTCTAGGACGTATGTCTGGATTAGAAGAATAGTTCTTGTAGCCCATGGTGTGACTTCCAATATCTGTTGGAATAGTTATTCTTCTAGGACGTATGCCCGGATTAGAAGAATAGTTCTTGTATCACTCTGTAGAGTGAGTGACTTATTCAGCATCATGCCTGATTACTCAGATGGAGTATGGCTTCGAGAGATGATGCTAGCAGATGATATTGATAGTGATGATGGTGCTCATGATATAATCATGAGATAGTCTGTATGGCTACGATGATGCTACCAGTTGAATGTTATGTTTGTGCTCAAGACCATTGCCTTCAATACCTCGCTAGCTAGGAGAGAGTGTTGATATTATGGTAGTTGCGGGAGGTATTAACATCCACATGTAACCCTGAAAAGAATAGAATATTCTGAGAAGCGAGAATAAACCCTAAAGCATTGGACATAACCCTAGAAGACAAGTCAACTAAAGGAAATATTCAATAATGAGTGTTTAGCCTCCAGAACGAGAAGTCGGCCTAGACATCTAAGGAGAAACAATATAAATACGGGACATTGGATCTCATTTGGTACACACAGCTCACAACTGCAGAAATGTAAGAGTACGCACTGCAGAAATTGAGTAAGTGCGCAAGTCTGGAGAGTAGTTGCAGTTGCAGCTACTGCTACCTGTGTTCTTGGTTTAGGCTTGGACTTTCTATTGGTTATGGTTTGGACTTTCTGCCTTGTGTGCTAGCTTTGGAGAGAGGTACGCTACATTGATTGGCTACGAGGCCTAGGGTTTGCTTCCAAAATTATTCTTCGTCAAAGTTAAGGTGCTCGGGGGTGGCTTCGACCTATGGTTGGGTGACAATATTGCTATATTGTCTATGGTTAAACGAGCATACCTATTATTTATAACATGTTAGAATAGTTATATCTCAAGCTACTAGTGACAAAACTAGGGAAAATGAACACAAAGTCGAGGACATGAAAAAATATCTTGAATTCCTTAGAAATCAAGTGAATTATTACAGAGAATATCAAGATGTTCTTACCCCTTTTGTGGAAGAAATTATGGACATTGATAAGGAACATGAGCAGGTAAAAATAAATTTTCTAGCCAAGATCACATAACTCCAAGAAGTAACATTACATCTATTTATAGTTTATAAAGAAGTTTTGAGATGCAATGCAAAGCACGGAAGAATGCACGATTAAATTGAATATGTCAAGGAAATTCAAAAATGTTGTGGCAAAGAGGATCATGATATCAAGATTTTGGCAGAGGAATTAGTGGCTAGAATAAAAGGAGTAGTACAGTACTGGGGAAAATTGATCACACCAGCTCAAGACCAAGGTAAATGATGAATGGGAAACTTGCTTGAAATTATGGGAGTCCATAAATAAAGTCATGGTTGAGAATGGCTTGCCTAGTTTCAGTGAACTAGAAGAATTTCATCAATGGATGAAATACTCGTAGAAAACGGGAAGCAAGCATCAGAACCATCACTTCAGTGAGTCATGGCCACATGAAGAAGTATCTGGTCGAAGAAGTCAAGATGGCTACCAAGATGGAATCACTTTTTCCTTAAATAGAAAGATACACTCATCGATTTAGATAGAAGGAGAAATATTGAGTTTTCCCATAGATCAACACACCTTCCCATACCTTCGATTGTGAGAGGAGTTGTTCAAACAATGGGTCCAGTACGATGTTGAGCATGCAAACTCCCAGTCCATTGACATCTTAATKACATACAAGATTTTTTTTAGATGATATGCAAGATTTTGATCTTTTTTATTTATTCTATTTTTAAGTTGTAAAGTGAAATTATAAATAAGAGGATCAACCTCAAAGAAGGGGATTTTTGGCTTAAGGAGAATTTTTGGAGGATTGTAGTAGAGAATTATTTTGAAGCTAATTTTGAAATTCCTTTTAGAGTCAAAACGTTTGGATTTACCAAGGTTTTTTTTACCTTTATTTCTTTTCATGGATTCTTCTACTACTCATTAAATGTCTTAGTTATCCAATAAGAATTTTAGTTATTGTTAAGTTATCTTTCAGGATTGAATGAATTGCTAGTTTTCTCAGTAAATGATTTATTGATTATCCTTTAATGAAATGTATTTTGAATTAATTCTTGGTATTTTATTTTCATTTCTTTCAACTTTATGTTAATTTTGAATGATTATGTAGTAATTAGTTCTTATGAGAATTATGTCCACAAGGATCAAAAGTTGTGTTTCATATTTGTTGATTGTTCTCATAGGTTACCCTACAGGATAGATTCCTTTGAAACCCATTATATTAGTTTACCTTTGCAATTATCTTATAAAATTGGATAACATAAAAAGAGACAAAAAAAAACTTTTAAAGCCCATCCAACGATTGTTGGACCATTGACCCAAATGATTATTCCATACCAAACAGGAATGAGTTTAATTGGGCCTCATTCTTGGGTTTAATCTCTACTATTGAGATTTGATAATCCAACACCTGTGAAGTGGTCAAAAGAAATCAAGATATGCAACTGTTGCTTAAGGAGATGAAGAAGAAGTAGTAGGTGATTTTGCATTTGTGGCATCACAAAATCAATCAGCCAAGTCTAGAACTTGGTATTTCGACTTAGAAGCATTTAGCCATTACACATGTCACAAGGACTAGTATGTAAATTTCATTGAAGATAAAAGTCATAGTGAATCTATTTTTGTGGGTGATGATTGAACTTACTATATTAGAGGATGTGGGGATGTGTTTGTCATATTGAACAATACTTTAAGTTGTACTTTCAAGAATGTTCATAACATGAACATAAATCTTCTGTATATTAGTGAGATAACTAAGAATCCAATTTTTTGTGTAAATTTTGAAACATATGAATGGTTTCTACAATTCATGATAACAAGGTGATTGTTGTTGGTACTGGTGAGAAAGGGTTGTGTAAACTTGTTGATCTAAAGACAACAAAGACACATGCATTAACCACATTAGAGAATACCAATATACTCTAGCATGAAAGATGTGGACATGTAAATTATCAATGTTTATTTGTACTTAGTAAGACTAATATGGTGGATGATTTTCCATCCATTCAGGAATGTCAGAATGTATGTACAGATTGTCAAATGGGAAACAACATCGACATTCATTTGATACTGATAAAGCATGGTGAGCCAAAGGAGATTCCAACTTAAGTACATATTGATCTACATGGTCTAATGAAGACACCTATAGTGACTGGAGCTAAGTATTTATTACCATTGGTTGATAACTCTTCAAGAAAAATGTGGGTTTACTTTCTAAATAAGAAATCCTATCGTTTTTAAAAGTTTGTAGCATGGAAAACTTTGGTAGAGAAACAAACAAGTAAACAAGTCAAAACTTTGAGATCTAATAATGGAGGTGAGTTTGTTTCAATTTAGTTCAAAGAATTATGTAAAAGACAAGGTGTACACAAGTAGTATACCACTCCATACACTCCACAACAAAATGGAATCGTGGAAAGGAGGAATATGACAGTTATGGAGATGGCAAGGTGCATGGTGCACAGTCGAAATGTACCATATCAATACTGGGCAGAAGCAATAGATATTACAGTCTACATTCTTAACATAAGTCCTTGTAAGACTTTGTAGAATATCACTCCCAAGGAATCATGGTCAAGCAGAAAACCTTCTATAAGTGATTTTTGTGTTTTAAGTGGTATTGCTTTTGCACAGATTCCTAAGGTAAAGAGAAATAACTTAGATGCAAAAAGCAAGGTATATATGTTTGTTGTCTATACAAAACAATTTAAAGCATACCAACTACCAGATGTCTCTATAAACAAAATTGTGATTAATAGAGATGTTGTTGTAGATCAGAAAATAACATTCTTCTTTGATAATGGTAAATCTATGGATAGTAATGTATGGGAAAGTATCATTGATACATGAACAAGTTTTTGTGTTGAAATCAAATAGGACTCAGAGCTGGAAGCATGAGAGGAGTCAAATTCCAAGGGGAGGTCTAGCGAAGAAGAGAGGGATTCTCATCCTTCATACGAAGATCAAGAAGGGCAACATAAGAGACCAAAGTGGTATTATAACGTGATGTATAATGTGTAGGAAGATGAATTGCCCAAGGAAATAGAAGGTTGGTCTACGCAATCAAGGCAAAAAATTGTGCAAGGTAGTGAGTAGGTAAATTTTGCTATGATTTATGTTGTTTTGCATATATTTGAGCCTGGGACATCTGAAGAAGCCAAAGAAAAACCTGAATGGAAAGCTACAATGAAAGTGAAATATGATGCATTGATGAAAAACATGACTTGGGTGCTCTCAACATTGCCTCCAAGAAAGAAATCCATTGATTGTAAATGAATTTTTAAAGTCAAGTATAAATCATATGGTTCTTTGGATAAATACAAAGCTCATCTTGTCGCCAAAGGATATGCACAAGAGGAAGGGATAGACTATGAGGAAACTTTTTCCCCAACTGTAAAGATGGTAACCTTTCGGTTGGTTTTCTCCATTGTTGTCCATTTTGGATGGATGGTGTATCAAATGGATGCTAAAAGTGCCTTCTTGAATGGAGACGTGGATGAGGAGGTTTACATGGCGTAGCCACAAGGGTTTCAAGTTCCTAAAAAGAAGCATATGGTTTGTCAATTGATAAATTTCTTGTATGGGCTCAAACAAGCTCCACGAGCTTGGTATTTCAAACTTGATCAATATCTTAGAGATTTTGGATTCAAAAAAAGTTATTTTGAACCCACTCTCTATGTCAAAAATAGTGGTGATGACATAATGATCTTAATTGTTTATGTCGATGATCTTGCCATCACTGGCAGCAATGTTGACATGATTCAACAAGTGAAATCTGATATTTGTTTTGTTTTTGAAATGATTAATTTAGGCTTGCTTCATTATTGTTTAGATATAGAGTTTTGGCAATTTGATCATACTATCTTTGTATCACAAGTCAAGTATGTCATAGATCTCTTAGAGAAATTYAAAATGACCGAATGTGATCCTACATTTACACCGAGGGAAGTAGGGATAAATCTCTCAACTTACACTGACTCACCACTGATCAATGAGTCATTCTATCGGCAATTGGTAGGAAGTTTGATTTATCTTACTACTACTCGACCAAACCTATGTTTTGCAATGAGTTGTCTTTCTCAATTAATGTCTAAGCCTCAAGAGGTACATTAGCAAGCTACAAAACAAGTTCTTCAATATGTCAAAGGGACCCTTGACTTTGGCATTCTATATCAGAGATCTATTGACTTCACGCTAGCACGACATATCGATTATAATTAGGTTGGATCAGTTGATACAAGGAAGTCAACAACAAGTTATGCGTTCACTCTTGGTAATTTCATAGTAGAGTAAGGTACAAGCTATAGTTTCCTTTTCCTCCACTAAAGCAAGATACAAGACAGTGGTCAATACAATGTGATGCAATGTAGTTACGAAGGATATTGGTTGATCTTCAACTTGACCAAACAACACCAACCTCAATTCTACGACAATCAAAGTGTTCTCAAGATAGTGAAGAACCTAGTCTATCATGCCATAACTAAGCATATTGAAGTTCATCACCATTACATCAGACAATTGGTTGATAATGAAAAGATTTGTCTTTATTATTGTCCTACAATAGAGAAAATTGTTGACATAATGAAAAAACCATTTGGTAATGAAAAGTATGTCAAATTTAGATATAAACTTCGAATTGTACCATTTTAGTAATGGGGGGGGGGTATTAGATTAATAAGATAAGAAGCTCAATAATGGCACCAATGAGTTCTTGTCGTGTCCAAGATATTAGGCTATAGTTGTTATCTACTAGAAACCCAAGAATAGTAGTTTGTTAGAGGTGTCATGTGGCTGTATATTGAAGCCAATACAATGTAATTGCGGAAGCTAGCAAATTCAATTGGTGTTTTGTTTAATCTTATAATATTCAATTCAACCATATGCACCACTATCTCCCATAATATGTCCATAAATCTCTCCATTGATCTTCATCCCTAACTTTTCTCTTTTGTACTCGTCATTGCTTCTGATGTAGACTTTTATGCATAATCTACTTCATTCACATATTACCATTAATTCATCAAATATCACAAGTAGGAGTTAAACCTTTAGAAATGACGTCTTAGCATTGGCCATAAGAATATTACAACCAACCCTTTCCCCGATCAAAATATCAACTTATTAGAAGACTAGGGTGGCAATAAATGGGATAAGGCTTGTGAAACTTTAGTTACCACCAAAGTAGATGCATCTTACTAAGAAGGATCAAATCTTTTAAGATGTAAATTGTTTCATATAGATTTAGGCAAGTTGTAGTCTCACTCAACTTTGTAAAACTCACAAGTGGCAATTTATGAAGATATAATATGTAAAAATACAATTTTAATTATTATTAAGAGATTTATATTTACATTATAACAATATTTTCACATAAATATCATATATATAGTGTTTTTATTTTTGTATATCTTATATATTTCTTTTTATTTTTTATATAATATTTTTATATTATGTATACATATTAAATTTATTTTTCATATATAAAAATATTTTTTTATATGTTTATATTTAATTATTATTATTATTATTATTTATATATTGTATAATAAAAAAATTACACCCAAGTATAATCAAATGAAAATCACTAAACACTACACCCAAGTATAATCAAATGAAAATCACTAAACACTAAAGATTTAACATGGATTTACCTTTACATATGGATGCTATCTTAACTTCACATACATAGAGACTCAAACCAGGACTGAAAACAAACAACCAACCAATGGAAATTGGGTAGGTCCACTGTTTCTTTGATCGCTAACCACTCGCACAAGAGGTACCATAAAATCAAGTATTAAAGCCTATTGGTAAAATAGGCGTTCAGTGGCCTATGATTGCATGCTAAGTTCTCACAAATCTTCTAATCACGAGAGCTGCCATGAAGTCCAATTTGTTTGGGAAATTGAAGCTAGCATGCCATTTCTACAGACCAGTATTCACCTATTAGCTAATCATCATTCTGATATAGCACCCAGGTTCAACCTCGTATACATCCTTTCAAACCACCCCTCTTTTCGCTATTCGGCGAAACATTACATCAGTTCAACGGATGAAGCCTTATTCTACGAGGTTCAGGCAAAGATTCAAGGCAGCTCCCCAGAAGGAAGAGATAAGAGAACACCAAATACATAAGAATGCCCAGTTACAGTACAAAAAGAACACAAAAGTACTCTAGGACTCTATCAGAAAATGTTTAAATAAGATAGACAAGCACAGCTTATAATATGTGAGACAAGTGGAACCCAAAAAGATGACAGCAAACCGTAAATCAGATGGGCCTGTGCTGTGCAAAGTATTCGACATCTCAAGATTGCAAGACTCCATATTGTATCCCCAAAAACCTGACCAGCTTTACCTTTTTCAGTCGAAGTTTGAGGGTGAAAATGGACTTCCGATAGTTCCATGTACATTTACATAATGGCCAAGCAAGACGGAAGACTAAAGTCGACTGAAAAAGGTCTTCAGGATGCTATCTTCTCAGTTAAATGGGTTGTCCACAGTCTCTTTCGTGATGGACCGGTGGAAACGCCTCCTCAGATTCAGATTATTCATAGCAAACATACAGCTGAATTGCGGGGTCCATTTCTGCTTTGTGATATGTTAATCACTCCAACAGATTTTGAGATATCTAGTTCACTCATTCTTGAGAAAATTTGGGAAGCTTGGAAAAAGGTTGCACCTTGCGTTTCATTAGAGACTTGAGATTCAGCAGGGGTCACGATTTCGCTAGTCAAACAATTTGGGCTTCGTAGGCTCGGAACACTCCCTCATGTAGAGAGGCTCTTACCTAAGCGGCTCTTTGTGTGGGCTGACCTTTGAGATCAGTCTACGAGAGATTGGAAGTCTTGGGCCTTGCTTTCGTGCGAAAAGGGACCCGCTCAGACCAGACCAAACTGTAGTTCAACTCCAAAGCCTCATCCCTAGAAAGGATGTTTTCAAATTGAACAACAATACTCCTGTCCTGTCCTATTTGGAGGGATTGGCTTGATCCACAAGCCACACCATTTATATCAGATTCTCCTTGTACGACATCCATTCAAGGAGATAATTAATAGAAGATGGGATTTGGAGAATGTGGAAAGGAAATGGATTGTGCACTTGAACATGGTATGGGAGCACAAGGTCTCTTACCAGTTGAGAGTCTTTGCATGGATGGTAGTTTATAAGAGTTTACCATCAAAGACTAGGTGTAAGACCTCCACCGCGGATGGCAGAGAGCACGGTGCCAAGTTGGGTGTGGAGCGTCACCGTAGATGGATGGGACAGTTGGACGTGCTTGACCAACTGAAGGGATGGAGTGGTGACCATCCTAGCTGCTTTATCTAGGACGAGTAGGGGTGCCTTGGATGCATGATCCGGACATGCGAACCCAAGGGGACTTGCCTCCATGACTTGCGGATGACGATAGTGCGGACGTTTGGATGACTTGGGCATGAGACAAGGCCAACTTGCCGAAGGGATGCTTGCACATGAACGACCTAAGTGACAGGGCAAAGCGACGGGCTTGGCACGAATCAAGTGGACCAACGCATGCAACGGACGAGTTGGCTTGAGTCACTTCGTGCAACACACTTTGTCGAGTGAACGGACAAGGTGCATATAACTATGAGGAGGCTTGGACGAGCTAAGGCATCATCAAAGAAGTGGCATCATGCAAGCAAGAGTCAGTGAAGGGATCTGCAGTGGTATTTTCTTGGGTTTGACATCGCAGCTTGCCCAAGTTGACTAGCTGACGGAGATCGTGAATAGGACCTGCGAGAGGCGGGCTTGCGGTTGCGACGGGGGTTGATGCGTGCAGAGAAGCTAGGCAGTGTTGGAAGGCGACTCACCTTGACTCTTTGTACCATTGTAATGAGCTACAAACAGTGGCCAAGCTCCCCTCTTGTAACATTGTAACATTCTTCTATATAGTGAATAAAAGGGTCTTAGGCACTATCTTGGTGCTACCTGAACTCAAGAGTTGTGTTTTATTCTCTATGTGTAGAATGTTGTTCTTTGTATACTTATATGTTGCCTAAGTGTTAACTACTCTTAGTATTGCTAGGAACAATTATGTTGGATAAGTTTAAGTTGCATAGGACTCAATATGGTTATCTAACTTTTGTAGCTCAAGGTGAAGTTATGGGCAGACTTTGAGCGAAGAGACATAGTCTGGTTGTAGTAGGCGCAGTTTGGTCAAGCCACTATGACCGAGGCAACGCGATGCCACACGACCGAAGATGACGAAAAGGAAAATTTCAGGCAAGATTCTTAGGTCCGTGACATGTGGTATCAGAGCTCAAATTCATCAAGGAGTTGGTTTCAAAATTTTGTTGGGCGCTCTTCACCATGCCTCAGAAGAAAGAAGCCGGTTCAAATGGAAACTTGACATATTTGAGGCAATTCTACTATCATCTACCGACTGAGACGAAGCCTGGGATAACTGGTCACTCACGAAGGCAGCGCTTGGCACAAGTGTTGGAATGCTCCTAAGGACAAACAATTGGACAAGTGCAAGAGAGTGTTGGTTGTTGGACAAGGGCAAAGGATGATATCGAACTCTTGCAACAAGATGCGATCCGTTCAAGAGTGTCCTGGCCGAGTGTCCCACCATGATTGAGTGTGCACTTAAGTGGAGTGAAGATGCATGTGGCTATTCTTGAGGACACCTTGCGGACAATTTTAGGGCCAAGTGCAGTTGGATCGAAGCTTTCCCCCACACACCTCTACTTCAAAAGAATGTAAGCATGGTCATTCTTGTTGTTGTTCATTTCACTTAACAGATTGTGAATGTCATAATCCTGTGGACGGAGGATTGCAGAGGATTGGCGCCTTGGCTGACAACCAAGGTCAACATGATCACCAATTGTGTTTTGTGGATTTGATCATCAATGGAAGGATGGTTCAAGCATTGGTTGACTTCGACGCCTCGCACAATTTCTTACGGACAAAATTGGCAAATGAGCTTGGGTTTAGTGTTGGGCCATGTGAAGCTGCGATGAAGGCAGTCAACTCCAAAGCCAAGGCAACGGTTGGAGTTGCCTCTGTAGTTCACATTCAGTTGGACAAGTGGAAGGGTCATGCAAATTTCACTATGTTGCAGATCGATGACTTTGAGGTCATCCTTGGCCGAGATTGCCTTAGGAGGACGCTACATGTCCTCATGCCATTTGCGAAGAAGTAGGTTATACTTGGTGAACAAAAGGCTTGGGTTGTGCACACAACTGCAAGAAGGCCAGTTGGGAAGGTGCAGTTGGTCTCTGTACTAAGCATGAAGAGGGCAACCAGGCACCCAAAATCACAGATGTATGCAGCAATCATTGGGAAGTGGACGAGGATGGAGTGGGGACGCCTATTCCATCGGCTCTTGCCGATGTATTGAGCGACTTTGCAGACCGGATGCCTAACGAGCTGTCGAAGGTGCTCCCACCTAGGCACATTCTTGACCATTGTATAGAGCTAGAACTAGGGTTGCAACAGTTAGCTAAGGCTCCTTATCGACTTTCAAGGCCTGAGTTGGAAGAGTTGAAACAACAACTGACAAAGTTGAATGATGTTGGGTTTATTTGACCCTCTAGGGCCCCATATGGTGCCTCGATCCTCTTCCAAAAGAGGGACACCACAGAGCTGAGGATGTGCTTGGACTATCGCACGTTGAATAAGCAGACCATAAAGAACTAGTATCCCCTACCTTTAGTCGCAGACCGCTTCTACAAGTTGGCCAAATCCAAAGTCTTTTTGAAGTTGGACTTAAGGCAAGGATATTACCATGTGAGGATTGTGAAAGGGGATGAAATGAAGACAACCATGGTGACAAGGTATGGCAGCTTTGATTTTTTGGTTATGCTTGGGTTGTGCAACGCCCCAACCACCTTTTGCACGTTGATGAATGATGTGTTCCGACCGTTCTTGGACAAGTCAATGGTTGTCTAACTAAATGACATTGTGGTGTTCAGTGAAAACATGGAGGACCACAAGAAGCACTTGGCGGAAGTCTTTGAAGCATTGAGACAAAACCAACTATACTTAAAGAAGTCCAAGTGTGTCTTTGGGAAGACCGAAATTCCAATCCGGGGCCATTGGATTAGGAAAGGATGCATCTGCATGGATCCTGCAAAGATAAGGGCGATTGAGGATTGGGAAGAACCATGAACAGTCCATGAGGTAAGACTTTTCCTTGGTTTGGCTAACTATTACCACTGGTTTGTGGAGACCTACTCTAAAATTTTGGCCCCATTGAGTGACTTGTTGAAAAAGAACAAGGCATGGAACTAGATGGAGAGGTGTCAGGCAACGTTTTGCGAGCTAAAACACATACTTGTCTTGACACCATTGTTGAAATTGTCGGACTTTGAGTGCTCGTTTGAGGTGCAAATAGACACCTCAGACTTCGCCATTGGTGGAGTTTTGTCTCAACAGGGTCATCCAATAGCCTATGAGAGTAGAAAGCTACAAGACTATGAGCGGAGGTACCCTGTTCATGAAAAGGAGATGATTGCAGTCGTGCATAGCCTACAAGCATGGAGGCATTACTTGTTGGGAAAGCCATTCGTTGTGAAGATGGATAATGTGGCAACGAGCTACTTCACCACCCAACTGAAGTTGTCACCCAAGCAGGCGCGGTGGAAAGATTTCTTGGCAGAATTTTATATGACCATTGAGTGTCAATYGAGAAAGCTAAATGCAACCACAGATGCCTTAAGCAGGAAGGTGCAACTCGTTGCCTTGGAGGAGGACGAGTTGTTGGCACCAGTGGGCCGTCAGGTTCAAGTCTTGACAGAGCTGCAAGACGAAATCAAGGAAGGTTTACATAGTGATCCCGCAGCATTGAACATCGTGAAGCGGGTGAAGAAAGTCAAGATGTGGAAGTTTTGGTTGGATCAAGGATTTTTGTATTTTAGTGAGTGCATCTATGTGCCTAAGTCATGTAAACTCCGCAAGGAGCTCATAAGGTAATGTCATGACTCGCCTTGGGCTGGCCACCAAGGACAACAAAGAACATTGGTATTGTTGGAATGAGGATACTACTGGGAGCATATGAGGCATGAAGTTGAGGAGTATGTCCAGACTTGTCTTGTGTGCCAACAAGACAAGGCAGACACCAAGATGCAAGTCAGTCCATTGCAGCCTTTGCCAATTCCGGAGAGACCTTGGGCAAGTGTCTCCATGGACTTCATCACCGAACTTCCGGTCGCACAAGTGTGTAACAAAATCATGGTCGTGTTGATCATTTTTCTAAGTACTCCATCTTCGTTCTAACGAAGATGCCTTGCGGTGCGAAAGAAGTGGCGAGGATTTTCTTCAAAAAAGTAGTGAAGTATTTGGGGTCTTCCTTTGAGCATTGAGTCAAACAGGGACACATGACTCACTGGACGTTTTTGGATGGAGTTGTTCAAACTTGTTGGGACGAAGTTGTTGCAGAGCTTGAGTTACCATCTGTAGATGGATGGACAGACCAAGCGCATCAGTGGACTTTTGAAAGACTACTCGAGAGACTTCGTGTGGGTAGATCAAACGAATTGGACAGATCTATTGGATGCCACTCAGTTAAGCTATAACTTACAGAAGAGCTCAGTGACAGGCTACAATAATTTTGAGTTAGAAAATAGGCCAACAACCTTTCATCCCTCACATGGTGTTGCAAGGGTATTATGGGCGCAACCCATCATCCTTGGGGTTCAGGAAGGGATGATAGGACATATTGGAGATGGCTCGTGTTCAGTTGACGAACACGATAGATCAAATGAAGCAATGGGCATATCATGACAGGCGAGATGTAGATTTCAAAGTGGGCGACTTGGTCTTGGTCAAGTTGGGCAGAGAAAAATCAAGCCACCTATCGACATGGTTGGTGCCTTGGTGCAGAGGTTTGAGGGTCCATTCAAAGTCCTTGAGAAGATCGGTAATGTCACCTATAGGTTGGAGTTGCTCCTTCACATGAAAACTCACCATCCTATCTTCCACATCAATCACTTGAAACCTTGTCGAATCGATGGAGACTACCCTAGCAGGGTGGTACCATCCAGAGCTCCTGCGATGATTGTAGGTAGGCCCAAGCTGGAAGTTGAGGAGATACTCGCCCACAGGACTTCCTTTGTTTGCAAAAATTGATCACAGATATTTTGTCCATTGGAAGTATAGACCCAATGAGAAGAATAGTTGGGAGAGGTGCAAAGCACTTTGGCAATACGAAGACAAGGTTTGGGAGTTTGAGAAGCAACACCTTGGAGCTTGTGTTCGTTGGGAGTTGATGCGACAACAACAAATTTAGTGGGGGAGGATGTAAGACCTCTATTGCAGATGGCAAAGAGAGCGCTTCCACGCTGGGTGCAGAGGAGCGTCGTAGATGGACGAGATAGTTGGATGTGCTCGACCAAGTGAAGGGATGGAGTGGTGACTATCGTAGCTGCTTTATATGGGACGAGTAGAAGCGCCTTGGACACACGATCTAGACATGTGGACCCAAGGGGACTTGTCTCCATGACTTGCAAGTTGCGGATGACGATAACGCGGACGGTTGGATGACTTGGGAGCAAGACAAGGTCGACTTACCAAACAGAGGCTTGGGCGCAAACGACCTATGTGACGAGGCAAAGCGACGGGCTTGGCACAACTCAAGTGGGCCAATGCGCGCAACGAACGAGTCGACTCAAGTCATTTTGTGCGACGCACTTTGCCAAGTGAATGGGAAAGGCATGTATAAGTATGAAGAGGCTTGGACAAGCTAAGGCATCATCAAAGAAGTGGCATCAAGCAAGCAAGAGTCGGCAAAGGGATCTGCAGTGGTCATTTTTTGGGGTTCAACATCGCAGGTCACCCAAGTTGGCTAGGTGACCGAGATTGTGAATAGGACCTGCGGGAGGCAGGCCTACAGTTGTGACAGGGGTTGATGCGTGCGGAGAAGCTAGGCAATCTTGGAAGGCGACTCACCTTGACTCTTTGTACTATTGTAATGCACCGCAAGCAGTGGTCGAGCTCCCCTCTTGTAACATTGTAACATTCTTTTATATAGTGAATAAGAGGGTGTTAGGCACTGTCCTGGTGCCACCCGAACTCATGAGTTGTGTTCTATTCTCTGTGTGTTGAATGTTGTTCTCTGTATACTCATATGTTGCCTAAGTGTTAACTAATCTAAGTACTATTGGGAACGATTTTGTTGGATAAGTCTAAGTTTGCATGGGACTTGGTATGGTTATCTAGGTCCTCCAGTCTCACCTGTAGTTGAATTACCATCAGCTAAGATCGAGATGCAAATTGAAATGCGGTCCCGGATTTCCTTTACCCAGTTCACCTCAAAAGAACCAATGAGTTGTGCGCATAATTGATTTAAAGTATATTTTTACCTAACCTGCCTAAACCTATAAGTTACCTGCCGCTATATCGGATGGGTTTGATAATATAACAAAAACAGATAAGGGACTTCAATGTCTAATCTACCTTTGATCAAATTAACTTGAAACAATAGATATACAATAGGAAGGAATTCTCGGAAGCCATTCAATCTCACCATCGAATAGATCAGAGGCCTATTACCCAACTACATGAGCTTGGTATAACTCATACCATAGATAAAGAACTAATAAAAGGTTATGCATACTAGAACATGGCACAATGATTATTACAACAGGAGGTGTCTTGCCCTCCTTATTACCTTAGCTTATGATAAGAGCTTATGAGGAGAGAAGAGTGTTTGCTAGGAACTTTAGATGCCTCCCGTTTATGATGTTAGTCCCTCTGCTCAGGCTTTGGGGGGGAGAAATATAGGCTGGTCCTGTCCCTTGTCTTACAAGGTTCTGAGGAAGCAAAAAAAATAAAATGATTCACTATTGTCCCAACGCTCAGTCAGGACCATCTTTGCTGGGGTGGGGGCTTCTGACACTCTCCTTGGTCGAGCTCTCTCACTCCTAAAGCTCCTCCTCCTGACCTTAGCGGAAAGTGCATTAGGATGCCCTGGCTTAGCAATCACAGAGTGCTTGAGATGTGTGAGAGGTGTCATGGTAATGCTTTCTCTGAGAACCTCAGGCATGGCTTGTCAAGAACAAGGTAGATTTATGGATTGATACTGTCTGGGTGGTTGAAACTATATAAAAGAGAGGCGATCACCTTACTAAAAGCCAACAAGTTGACCCAGCACCACCAAGGACAAGGGAAGCAACACTAATTGCAGGAGAAGCAGTAGTTATTAGTTTCTCCGTTGTAGTCAATCCCCATCAAAATGAAGACAAGCTTAACTTGCCAATCCATACTTACCCTCATACAGACCGACTCAGCCCTAAAAGGGAGATGAGATCAGCTACCTACCTTCTTCCTCTACCGGCATCTCTACGGCTTAAGCCCTGGATCATACCTTTTACCCAACGCATTATACTTACTTCTGAAGTCATTTCCTTCCTATTGGATAAAAGCAAAATACCTATGAACTTTTCATGGGAAGTGCGCATATCTAACCTCTAAGGTCAAAGAACTATAATATAGAGTCGATCATCTAAGAAATAAAAAGTTACAACACTGGGACTCCGGCCTTCTCCGGCCTCCACTGCATCTCTGTAACTCTGCATTTGTCAAGGTCCTAGCAACGCTGGATCTACTATAGTCTATGCTGCAGGTGTTGGATCCTCTATAGAAAGCACTGTGTCTACCATCGACATACCTCCAGGGTGAAAGTAAGCATAACTAACCTGCCTATCCATTCGGGTACGGCTAACTAGTGAGGAAACATAAATTGGTGCATGGGATAGAGAGAGATACTACCAGCAACAGGGATGCACATATCCGATCTCAGGCTTCGATATGGGGACTAACCGATAAACCAACCGAAGCCACTGCTGCTGATGCTGGGTACGG